>UELX01003458.1:0-23222 GCA_900480035.1 Eupelmus urozonus | reverse complement strand
GCTCCGTTCATTAAAAAAACACTCTGAGCCATCGGTTTCTCCTGAAACAAACCCACCATCGCTCAAATTTCCCTTCCTCATCCGAAAAGCCAGTCCACGCATTTCAGCGCCGATGCATAACGACACTTTTACACTCGAAAGTCCGCGTTAATTCCCCCCAGCTCGCCTCGACGAAAGAAAGACATTAGGCTCGCAGCAGAGGAAGTCTTTTTCTCCGCGTCTCTTCGTAATAAACGAGTATTCCGGTTCTCTCGCTATACATCGGGTCAAGCGCATCTATATATATAGTTAAGCCCGCTCTCGCTCGCTTGCGCACGCGTCACATGTGTATAAATTAACGATTCTCGCGTTTTATTGCATTCGTGGCTCGTCGTCATCGTCGTCTTAAATCTACGTTATAATATCAGTTTTTCTAATACGATATATGGTACAGCGTCACTTTTTTTGTCGATTTTTCGAGCTGGCCTTTGTCGAAGCCACGCGGTCGGCATTTTTTCCTTTTCCCTTACATTTTTTTTTTATCTTTATAGACAATATTAAATTTCAGCGTCGGCGCGTCGCTTCTACGAAACGATCGCCGATACATACACTGCCGTTTTTTTCTCAACTATTTACACCACATCGCGTCCTTTCAGATCTTCACCATCTTCCAAATCGTCCACGATCGACGAGCCTCTCACACCAACCTTTAGAATGAACTTTACCGATATGTTTTAGAGTGGGACCAACGATCCCACTATACAACGACATTTAGAGAGACAGAGCGAGCCTCGCTCGCTCTAGCTTAAAAGCCAACATCCGGTCAGACTCGCTCGATCTCCTCGATCTCCCCGGGGCGCTCGGCGTCCTCGATGCCCCGCCTCCTGTCCGGCGGCCTCGTCCGCCTCGTCCTCGGCCTCTCGTTCTCGTGCGGCGGCAGCAGCAGCAGCATCAGTCTCGTACCCAGCAGCCGCGACTTGGCGACCAGCAGAACGTGCTTCTACGCGGGCGGCCTCGGCTGTTGTTGCTGGAGGTTAGCCACCTGCTGCTGATTGTTGACGCCGCTGCTGATCGGCAGGGTGATCACGTAGATGTCGAGTTTTTCGGCGTTGCCCTGGTTGGCTGATGGTTTGTCCTGGGCTAGGTCGGCGTAGTTGACCGAGTCGTAGGGTGGAGGGGCGAACAGGTGGTAAGGCGGGGGTGGTGACTCGGTGACGACGGCTTGGCCGGAGGCGTTGATGACTTCGCCGCGTTGGGTGTAGGGGACGGAGAGCGGCCGGGCGCCGCGGCGGCAGCACCACTCGGAGCAGCTGACTATGAGGAAGAAGGCGACGAGGCCGCCGAAAGAGCCGATGTACCAGACGATGGACCAGGGGTCCAGGGGAGATTGGGCTTCGGTGCCGTCTGAAACAGAAGAAGAGGGGGAGTTGAATTTTTTTGGTTTGAGTTGTTGGATTGGTTGGGGGGTGGTTGTTTTAGTTTTAGAGCGGGGATTGAGAAAACAAAGCTGGGTTTGTTAAAGCTTACAAAGTACTTGATTAATGTTAGAAAAGATTAAGAAAACAGAAAAATTGGATTTTTCTTTTAGGTGAATGTTATAAATTTTTAAATATACTTAAAACTGAACGATATTATGTAAAAATGTGCCGCTGCAATATTAAATGTTTGCATCAGAAACAATTATTGATAACAAACCCTTCTGCTAATAATAAAAAATTCTATTAAGCAATTATTGATTAACTAACTTCTAGCTGACTCATACCTACTTATCTTTTTTTCCTCTTATACCCAATGCGAATAAAATAAATTGGAAAAAATAAGGTTAAAGCAGCTTTAAAATTTAACCGAAAAACTCAATTTAGAGGACACAGCTAATTATTCAAAGTGCACTAGATCAAATTCAGCTTTACAATTTTAATTACCCTCACATTTTTAATGAAAATGAAAATGTAAAAGAAAAATACTGAAATCAAGTACTTTGTTCTGTTAGTAATTAGAACATCACAAGCTTAATCTTTAATCTTGGTCAACTTTCCACTGTGAAAAGTAATTTTTATTTATTTAAACTCGAAATTAATCTTAATAAAATTACACACAATACGTTTTAACGTGATAAAGCTGTATATTTAGTTGGCTGTGCAATTTACGAGTTAGATGTATGATACAATAAAGCCATGATGAGTGTGCTGTCTCTCGTCGCATGCAGCAGTGTCTTCGCACCTATGTTTGCCCTTATTAACACGGTTACGTTTCTAGAGAAAGCAATTTTCGTATTTTCGCAATTTCATATTTTAATAAGCAAATTGCGAAACTCCCATTCCCATAGTATAGAAAGATAAGAAACTGCTTGAAAGATTAATGTTGTAGTATTTATTTTAAAGTGTATGAATCTTCGAATAATTTATTAAGTAACTAAAAATAGAAAATAAAAATCGTTTGATATATTACAAAAACCACATTGCAGTCTTAACGAATGTTTCCTTGAATCTATTGTTGTTATAAACTTTACCGTTTTCTACGAATTTGATTACATAAAAAAATGTCCACTTCTCTGTCTCAAGTGTTTCGCATTAAACTCAGATTCTTCGTCATCGAGGATAAATTCCATTCCGAGTAGACGATCTTTTATCGGATATAGGATCCTGTCTTAGTCTTTTTATTAAGGAAACAGATTCTAGAGATTTACATTCGATGATGCAGGATTCTTTTTTCGGAAGATAATTAAATTTCAATGTTAAATTAACAGATCATCTTTAACGTGACGATAAAAACATTATTTTTTCTAGTAGGTAATTTTTAGACTTTATAGATTATGTAAAAGTAATTGTTTTTTTTTAATTATGTCATATGCCTGTATTTATACGATAAAATATCATCTACAGATACATAGCAATTCATCATCAATCATAGCTCTAGTTGTGTACAAACTAATAATAACAATCCATCATGATTAACTAACATAATTGATCCGGTCTCTAATTATTGTCACTTTAATTATGTTACACAAAACAAATTCTCATGCAATCTTTTGATCCTATATAAAGATCCATCTATAAACTGTTTATATTAAAAATCCATACAGCCTCAAACCGATTACTCATATAAAATTAGCCAACTCTATTGTTGTAAAAGGTATATATTTAAATTTCATAACGAGCCCGCGCATATATACATCCAGTGAAACGCGAATACACGCGAATGTTAACAGATTACACAACTGCTAATGAGGACAATGGACTAGCGAAAATTGAACTGGAAAATGACCTCTCGTAAATTATAAACGCGGCTCGATTTGACGAACCGCAGTTACAACAGCAGTCTACCAGAGCCGCCGGCGACAGTGGAAAAGGAAAAATTTCAATATACAAATGGAGCTCTCGGGCGAACTTTAAAGAGCTCGCGTCTCTTGTTAGCGCAAAGTGATGAAAGCTTGGGCAGCGGCAAGAAAAAAAGGAAGAAAAAATTGCGGATATTAAAGAGAAGCGCGCGAGGAGAGGATAGCAATAGAAATTACGATAAAAATTGCGCGATGTCTCCGGCGTTGCGCGGAATTGCAAAATCAAGGGTAATTTTGGAATTTAACGTATCTTCTTTTTTTTTCGTCCCTCATAGTTTAATGCAAAGTAGCATCGAGCAGTCTATTTGGATAATGACGGTATAAAAAAATTGCAAAGCTGTGTTTTTCTTCTGTTTAAACAGAACGCCACGTAATTTTCATTTACATATTCATGCATTCCCGTATAACAGGTTTCTAAGCGCTTCTTTCGTTACAGGCTCGTTTGAAACAGGAAAATTTCGGACCCAAGCGCGAGAGCGCGCCGCGTTAACGTATTCATAACGTTTCCTCTCGGGCGACAAAGATATCAAAGCAAGTGTTGAAAGTGGAAGAAAAAATATATAAAATAGTACGCGATGGAGTCTGGGAGAAAAATCTCGAAGTTCGCAGGATCTTCGAATGCGATAAACCAGTTTCTGCACTTAGGGTGATGAAATCGCATTAAAAATAGCGCGAGTCTGGTGAAAATTTACCAAACATGACGATCGCGGAATAAATTTGAATAAAAATCGACGTAAATGAAAAAAAAAACGTTGATTTTAAACCATAAACGTCTCCGGCGCTTTAAATTATCATAATCTCCGAAACAACTTAACCGCGTCAATGAAATACAAAGTTTGAACTTCGCTGATGAAATCGCGCGCCGTAGAGGCGAAGAATCCTGAAATATCTGCGCATCAGTCGAAAACCAAGAATTACTAATTAGCATTCCTACCCACATAAAATTCCAAGCGACTTCCGCGTTCATAAAAAATCCCGGCGCTTCCTCGCAATCACCCAATCAATTAGCCCCGACACTAAACCCACCTATATTTTCCATCCGAAAGTCAATCCCTTCCCAAACACCTCTCTAATTCATCAACAAACCCATCTCTCTAAAAACCCTTCCCCACCAACCTCTCAAAAAACGTAAACCACAGCGTCATCCTGCACCTGACCGCCCGATAAAAACCCCCCTCCCCCCGTAACGAATCGATCCCCTTCCTCTCTCTCTCACCTTCACCGGGCAAAAATCACGCTCCGGCAAACGAGCCCTCGGAGAGAGAGAGACGGTGACGAGGCAATTAAGGGGGGGACGTGCGAGTCCGCGGCTAATTCGCAAGAAATGGCCGGCGCGCGCAGCAGCCAGGGAATCATTATTGCGCCCCTGGTCTTACATGGCCGGATAGGTATTTCCCGAAATGGAAACGAGAAGCGCGCGCTGCAGCGGAGTAGCCTGGGATTAAGCGTCCGAGGAGAGTTAGCCCCGGCGCGCGAGGCGTACATGTCCTTGCGGGGGAGCTCGCTTCTAATCTGATTTTATTGGATCTGTTGCGCGAGCTGGCTTGATAGCGGGTTGGGGGTTTTTATGGGGGTTGCGAGAGCGGAGGATGGCGGGAAGGTGATTTTGACGGGATGGGTTGGAGAGGGTTTAGTTTTTAATATTAATGTCGTGGTTGGTTTTAATTAAAAGGGGGGTGGGAGGTATTTTATTGTTGGAGGTAGAAGAAGGGAGTTGGTTTTTTCGATCATTTGGAGGTATTATCTTTTTTTATGTCGTAAGGGATAATAAAAATGAATAGATATTGGTAGAGTACACTTGAAGAAATAATAAAAAGGAATATATGCATTGCGGCACTTAGGAAACTTTTTACTGTATATTATTGTCGCTTAAGTTTTGCGGAGTGCTCGGAGCCATCTATGCGGGCGTTTTTACGCGGACAATCATTTTTACTATACACAATTTTCTAACTTTTATCATTTCAGATTAAAACTGTCAGTGTTCATAAATAGAGGGCCTTTTAGTCGGAATAAGTTTTTTTCGCGCTGAAAAAGTTGTACAAAGAAAAGAATAATATAAAGTACGTTTGAAAACCACCGAACTAAATTCTTTCTGCTAAATAATCATAGATAAATCTTCGGTTCATCATCGAGGCAGAAACAAATATTAACACTAGCAATGAAACGCTCTAATCTATATCAACCCACAAAAAAGAAAAATAAATCCCAACTTTAATCAACCCCCTAACTACTAAACCCTCACATAACATCCCACAAAAACACAATAAAAAAATTCCTTCAACCGCCTCTCCATCACTCCGGCAATCAAACCCAGCCTAATCCTCTAAACACCACCCGCTACAACACTAACCTCTACACCAACACAAAACAAACACACTAACACACGCACACACATCGAGAACAATTAGTACATTAACCCTTACCCTTACCCCCGCCCTCGTAAAGGCCAAACGGTGGCATGTACACGTGATAGGTGTAAGTAGTAGTGCTACTCGGCAGCTCACCGTCGGACATGTCCTTGCCGCTCGCGCGTCCCCTCTGCCCTCCTCCTCCCTCCGTCTCCTTGTCATCCTCGTCGAACTCGAACACGTAGACCGCCGCCTGCTCCTGCTCGCTCCTGCGTTTAGGCAGCTTCGGCTGCAGGTAATCCGCGTCCGGATCCTCATCCTCGTCGCTCGAGTTGGATTCGTCCTCGGACGAAGCAGCCAGAGCTAGACGCGAGCTCAGAGGACCCGAGCTCTTGTCGGTGCTGAGGGTTGGCTCTGCGGTGGGGCTGTAGGTTGATAAGCCGTGCGTGTATCCTGGAAGAAAGAAGATTTGTTAGGTTAGGTTTTGGATTTGGAGGTTATGGTTGAAGATTAGCGCTGTCGGGTGATTATGAGTTTCCTTGGAAGTTTTGTAATATTTATTCATTATATGGACGGGTTTTACGCTGAGACGTTCTGGCGGGAGATGGGACTGAGCGTTTTATGAACGCGGAAGCAGCTCGATTGGATTCGATAGTACCGTATGCTAATCGCGATTTCCATAATTTAGGATTTTAACGGTACGCCAGCGGAATAATTTTCGATTAATTAAAAGTTAGTCGGAATTAATTTGTTTTTTTCTTTCCGTTTCGCTCGACGCTGGATATCTACGCTCTGCAGGCAGACTTAACAGTTCGGCGATAAAATAAAAATAGATTTACGGGCGCGCGAGTGGCGATATGCGCTTGTGCAAATTTTTTCGAAAATCCTTCAATGTATACAAGTGTTTAAAAAACATATTTCACCCGATGACATTTGGCTATTTCAAAAGAGCTCGCCCGGAAGCGCCGCGCCAGTGTGCCTTTAAAACGTTGAACCGTGACGTTTTTCAAAAGAGCCAGTAAAAGAACTTTCTGCACATGCAAACTTGATTCCCACCAAAAATAAAATAATAAAGCCTCTCAATTCCCTATCGAAACCCCACCAGTCCCACTAATTAATCTCATCAACCTAATAAAAAATCCTCCATCTAATCCCTTTCCCTCACCACGCCTACAATCCCCGCATAAAAGAAAAATCTCAATAAACAGGCACGCAGCCGTCATCGTCGAGCAATCGAGACGCGTGCCACTTTAAAAAAGCTCGCCTCTCTCGCAGCGTACGCGTATATAGACAATAAAGCTTATGCGCTCGGCGAATTGAGAGCGCCACTTTACATCCACGTGTAGACGCAGTGCATAGCAGCATCGCAGCCAGCGCAGCGGCGAGTGATTAAGATTTATCGAGGCTACTCGACGATACTTTAATCGAGCTGCTCTCTGCGAAGCCGGCTGCGCGAAATCTGCTTGAATTAGCGCTGCTGAGAGCCGAGCTTTTAAAGGCGCGTGGATGCCGAGTGATCGCGGGTAAATCGTTTGACTTTGATGAGAGGCGATGCTTTTCTTGGAGCTTCGGGAATGACGGCGGTTTTTTTATTTGATTTATTAATTATTTAAGTTTTATTTGGCTTGATGTGTTCATTAGGTTTAATGTAGTGAAGGTGTAGTTTTGGATAAGCGTAAAAAATTAATGCAGATGCAAATGATATTCTTGACATTTGCATTAATGTCTTTACGCATATCGAAAATTTAGCTTCCACTACATTTGCATTGAATAATTTAACGCGCTCGAGTCCTACACTGTAATTCCAGCAAATTAGGAAGTAAGTGCTGCTCTAGCCCGAAACAAAACCCATTCTTCAAAAGCGCTAAACACAAACTCAAACACTTCCTTTCGCCGAACGACTCACAAACCCAGCCAAGTCTCTATTTTTAAACCCAGAATAAAAGAAAATCATTTCACTCCACTTTTTTTTGTTCCCCCAGCGCGGGCACAAAAGTTAACAGCGCAAATAATCAGTTGCCAGGCTAAGCGTCCAGGAATCCGCGGGATCTTTTATTCATGAGCGCGCGCGAGTCCACATTGTATACAGATGGAGCGTCTAATGTAGCGTTATACCAATTTGGTCATCCTCGCACCACTTTGACGCAGCTCGCATCGGCAATCGGCCGTATATCCGAATCAGCTGTAAACCGCCTGCGCCGTAGAAAGCCGAGATCGGCTCTTTATTTAGCGAGCGAGAAAAATCGGTTAGTAATTTGCGTTCGCTACGCGCTTTGTTACGCGCATTCTCTTTATTCTCAATTTTTTTTTTGTCCGCGCTCGTTAAAGACGTCCCGAGAGGAACTATGAGTCGATAGAGACAAAGAGCATTATCCGTTCGAGATTTAATCCCAGGCGCGGCTGTACAACGCAAAAATCGTCCTTCCTCTGTAATACAGAGAGGGAATGGAAAAAAAGACGGATCCTTATAGCTGATCCTTATCGAGTATCGCGGTTAATTTTTTCAAGCGGAATGAATATTCCGGCGCTCTCTAACGAAGATCTAATTGCGCGCCTCGAGATATAACGCCGGAGGAGAAGCGGAGGGCTATTACAGGCGTCCTTAAAAATGTTGCGCTCATTGTTGGGGATTTTCTGATGCGACGCGAGATAATAATGCGAGGTAAAAAGCAGAGTTGCGAAATCAATTATACCGTAGTCGGCTTCGATGGCTCCCCCTTAACAACCCGCCGAGCGAGCACGAATAAAGCATATAACGCAGTATCGGCATAATTTTAACGAGGAATAATAAATTACACAATAATAACTTTCTCCGCCGATTTTCCAAATAAGAATCCGCAAAAATTCCGGGGCCGCGTGTTTAAAAAGCCGACTCTTTCCATTCATTACACTGCGTTGGTCGCACCCGGCGCTCGTCGGTGCATAAATTAATACGCAATCGCGGCGCCCGCGGATTATCGCTCTTTCATTATCCATGCACGTGGCCGACAATGAAGCAATAAACAAAAGCCCCGATAAATCGTTAATATCGGTTACGATTCGCTGTTTTCGTCAGCTTTCCGTGCGGATGTCCGTCGAAAAAACGTCTCTCCGACGGTTATCGTAGGGAACGCTGGAGAAACCGGTTTTGGCTGGTTAAAGTCGTGCCTAACCTAACTCTCGCGAAAAAGACTATATCGAGGCGTGGCGTGCGGAGCAAAGGACTGGGAGTCGCGCGTTTGTATAATGAACTGGCTGGGGCGGCTGTCGTGGAAAAAGAGATTTGATTGATCGTGTTTTTTCGAGAGCCGCGGCGAATATGCGGAGAAGTCGATGTGTATGTGTGCGGAGGTGGGTCAGAGCGGACGGGGTCAGGTAATCGATTCGAAGGTTTTTACCTTTAACGAACGACCCTTGGCTGTGTATAGGTAGGATTTTTTGCTGGCGGTGTGCATTTATATTCATGGTTTCTATAAATTTCTCGGGAGGACGGAGAAAAAATTAATTTGCAATTTATGATTTCGTAATCAGGAGTGGAAAAAATGTAGGAAAGATTTATTTCTCTTCCGGAAGGTGTGTCCAAGTTTAAAAAACGCCTTGTAAAAGAACACTCGAGTTCTCTCGCGTAAAAGTATAAAAGATCAGCGCGATCGATTGTTTATCAGATCACCTTTCAAAATCAGATCTCCGATAATATTCAACGCGAATGATTCATCGGTACGTGAATTATTCCAACGTAAAAAATCCTCCGACCTATTCTAGAACGAACAATACCCAAGCAGCAGAAAAAAATCGATATTTTACCAAAAACCAATCTATTAATAGCCAGCTCGCCTAAGAAACAAGCCTCTACAACTACTCTCTCGATCTCTCGACTGCATAAAGCACCTAGAAAGCCAGCAAGCAGAGCAGCTTTCCTCCCAAAGACGCCACGACTTTTTCCGCTTCTCCAGTTCGTATATATAGCCAAGCATCTATACTCGCTGGCCAAGTCTAATTATAAATAAAACGAGAGAGAGAGATAGAGAAATTCCAGCTCTCGAAGGCCGCTCGCGCTCCGCTAAAGAAACGTGCCACTGGGACGAGCGAGGGCTTCCCTTTCGCCGAGAGTATGGATCATTTCCAGCGCGCTCGGGCCGGCATTGATTCAGGCCTTCTTTCCTAATATCGGCATTGGCGCGAACGGCCGTCCAGTCACGTACGCGCGTATACCTTCGCCGCGCTCCGGCTACCTTTTTCTTTTCGACGTGCCCTCGCCTATATAGCTCCTTCCTTCCTTCCTTCTCTCCTTTTGCCTCTCTGATCGCCTTCTTTGCTCAATTTATCGATGCGCAAACAGTTTTTTTTTCTTCGCTCTCCCGTTTTTTTATGGGAGGGCCCCGGAGTCGTAAAGTATAATGTAATTAAATTCGTCGGCGTTGTTTTGCGATTTACGAGGCACCGGGACGTGTCGTGTTTGTTTGGGGATGTCGGACAAGCTGTGTTGTTTAGGAGGCGATGAAAGAAAGGGCCACGATCGGGTTCTGGTGTGCGAGCTTTCTCGCCGGGAAGATTTAGTGCTTTATCTCTCGAGCCTGTGTGTGTGTAGATTTTAATCTTTGTTTTGAGGCGCGGATGAATTTGAAGCTTATTTTTTTCTTTTATTGAGGCTCGGGTTCGCTCGGCGATCGAGCTGCGCTTGCAAAACTAATTCTGCCGTTGGATAGAGTGTCAAAATATCGTAAGCTTATTATTGTATGCAGATGACTCTTACGATTTATCATGCTATAACTCATTCGCTTCGTTACGCGTATTATTTGCGATGCTGATGATAAAAGATGTGCACGTTTTTATTGAAACATATACGAATATTTGCTCGAGTCATCTTTAAAAAACAATGAGCGTGAAATATATAAGTGCAGCTCGTAAAGCATCTGGAAAAAAGGCGTGAAATCGGCAGCGAAAACAAGGATTACCGAGATAACGATCTTAATAAGCGAGAGTTCTAGAAAAAATAAAAAAGAAGCTGCGGCGAATCAATAGGAGAAAAAATAAGCGAGCAACGTTTGCGCGTCGCAAACAAATAATTATAGGTATGCACTTTTAGCCGGAACGCCGAGCGCGCCTCCGATAAGGATTAGGCTTGAAAAGTGCGATAAGCCAGTGCAAACAGGCGAGAAAAACGTATATATACTCGTATAAGGTCTGCGTTATCTATAATTGCGTCCGAGTGATTTTATTAATTTTTTATGTAGGTGCGTGCCTATGTGTGTGTGTGTTTATGGAGGTTATATCGTCTTGTTCTTCTTCCTGCGTCTCATCGCACGCGCGGGTATAATAAATTCGATTAAGCGAGCTGCAGCTATGGAAGTTTAGCCGTGGCTGGTGCGAAATCCGATTGTGTTACCGATAGCTTTTAATCCCATTTGCAAAGCGAGGCGTGCATTATCGGTGATATCGAGATTTTCTGTTGCTGGCGTTTTGGATTAATAGTGAGAAAACGGTGTGGTGGCCGTTGGTTTTTTTTAGAATTTGTTAATGTATAACACGTTTCCTGTTTGGTTATCGAAGCAAATTAATCGTTCAAATCGTTTTGTTAGGCTTTGCATTGATTCATTTATTCCGAATCGATAAATTTTATCGTAATTAATTAGAAGTATAAAAAACTGATTTGTGAATTTATAAATATAACTTTTACGATAATGCATTCGTACGATGATAATAATCACGCGATGATTTCCAATTAAATTCAATCTTCAAAACAATTAACTTCAAAAATTTCTGCAAAACAAAAAGTTACAAGTCACAATATACCTCACTTCTACAAACAAACTCTCTCCTCTCACTTTTGCATCAGCAACAGAAATTTCCAAGTCTCCTCGCTCCTCAAAATTTGAATATCCTTATCAGCTCCCCGATAGAAACAGCAAACGCCTCTCCTCTCTCACACCTCCAACCATAAAAACTCCCCGCCAACCTCTCCGCATAAAACCCAACCAATAGAAAAAAAACACACAAAACGCCTCGCCCGCATTTGAATATAAACAGCTCGCGCAATTATTCCCTTATGCAACAGCCGCCTGCACTTACGGATAAAGAAAAAAAAAGGAACAAGGCCACCTCGTATCGGGCAGCTCGATACGTAATCAATGGGCCATCGGTATAATATGAACCGCTCGCGCTATCGCCTTAGCTTTTTGCCCACCTAATAGCCACGCCCGGCTCGTATATGCTAATTTCCCGGCAAGCTCACGCCGAGGCGATGCATTATTACTTATGTACACGCCCACGCGGCAAGTCTGCTCGATAGCGGTAACGAGCCTGTCGCCGTTTGTTGCGAAGATCGTTGAACTGGGTCAAAGATGTTTCGTTTGTCCATTAATGTTTTCCATTTATTTTTTTTTTTTTTTGAATTTTGGACTTATGAGAGCGTTTGGGTGAAGGATAGCGCTTGAAAATTATCGATCACTCGCAGGGCCGGTAATTATTTTAGCGGGAAATCCGTTTCGCATTTATCATTCGGCGAAGAAAGGAAATTTCATCCCTTTTTTTGTCCGCCTACCGCGCGGAAAGGTATTAATGGCCCTGCGCTCGCTTGCCGCGTGAAAATCGCGCCGATTCCTTTCCTCTTTAATCCCCCCAGCGCGCGCGCGCTGTTTTCTCAGAGAAAGAGCCGAAAGTGAATTTAGCCGCCCCCGCGCGCGCGCGAGCTGCAAATAAAACGCCGGCGATTTCGATTCCCATTGTTCCGTCGCTCGCGCGCGCACTCCTAATTCGATCTGCTTCTCTCGTTTTTATTATATATCTAGCGCCCTTATATTTTTCCGCGATCTTCCGCGTGCCAGCGGCACATAGCGAGGTATTAATGGAGCGGCCGATGAACTCGCTCCGGCCGATATCGGCTGATTTATAACACACCCAATGTGTCCCGATTATTTGTCCGCTGATTAACAATAAGGAAAGGGTTATTTTTGTATCGTCGCTGTTTTCGATCCCAGACCTTGCGCGGAGCGATAAAAAAAATATGACAAAAAACGAGATACATGCACGTGATGCCTGTGTGTATATATATACGCGCACGGAGCGCTGATAATGAGAAGGTTGTGTTATTGCGGATGCGTATACGGGCGGAGCCGAGTTTTTTTATTGCGGTATCGGCTTGCAGCGAGAAAAATTTTTGAGACACGTCCTTCGTCAAGCCTGCACAGAGGCTTTAGAGAGAAAAATAAACACGAGCGGGATCGGATATGCGAACTAGCCTGCTGTTGTTCGCTTTCGCCGCGAGAAAAATTCAAACAAAAGTTATCGCGCGCGATAAGCGATCGTCTGGCGGATCGTAAAGAGAGAATTTTAAATTTATTGTAGTGCCGCGATCCGGCTTCCTATATCGTCAAGGAATGTTTGCCGTGTACACAGCGCTTAAAAGAGGATTTTCCTGAATTAAGAGCGACTTTGATCCGAGCATTCAGCAAGGTTTGCTCTCGAATTTTTCCACTTCAGAGCGAAGAAAGGCTATACACCAAAAGTCCACGTACAATTCCACAGAGCGATCGCTATTAATTAACCAATTACTACAGGCTCCTCCTGAAGCTTAGCAACATTAACCCCATAGAAAGTTCAAGAAAGCGGCTCTCCAGTTCGTTAACATCCCGAAATTACAGAAGCCATCCCCTTAAAAGGCGAATTAGACTACAGCGTAATCATATGCGCGCTCGCAGGCTGTAATTATTCCCGCGACCAAGACGCGCATATATAATTCGTTAACGCGCCGAGCTCGACGGCCGAAGCGTTAATTGCTACGTCGACGCCGGCTTTCCGATAAATTACGGGAGCGAGCGCTGCCGTTTTATCGCTGACGAATGTCTGATGCGGCGCTGTTTAGCGCAAATTACGAGCTGAAGCGAGTATAGAAGGGAAAAGGCAGAGCGACGGGGTTGACTCTTAAATGCTTGTTAGCATTTATGAGCGGGAATTTCGGCGGAATCGGAGGTAATGCCTCAAATGAGATGCGGGCGTAAGGGCGCAGCGCTTAATTTTCGGTTTACGGAATTTTGGAGGTGGAGTTGCTTGTTTGTGTCTCGGGTTTTTTTGGGGAAATTGTTTGGTGCGGGTGGTTGGGGATAGGGGTTTGAGTTTTAGTTTTTTTAATTTGGATGGTGGAGGATTGTTTGGTGAGTTGAGTGTTTTGAGAGTGGGGGAGGAGTGATAACAAACTATAAGCTGCATAAAATAAACGATTGTTTATGATAGAGCTTTTATTAGCGTTTTATCTTCGCTTTTTATTTTTCTTCTAGATTTATCGAATGCAAACATTTATTGAAGTTATAAAAATGCGATCCATTTATAACCGCGATGTTAAATAATACCGTGTGCCACCGGTTGTTGTAACGATAAAAAAAGCAAATTTTTTTTTTTTTCAAAAACAAATACGATTCCTCCGGTTACCGGCTCGCCGCTGCATCGCTGGACGTTTTAATTAAATTTTTTTCTCTAAATTAAGTTACACAAATTAAATGTCTTTTTTCAAAACAAACAAACGGTATCTAATTACGTAACCATAATTACTATTAAAAAATTACAAAACTTATCTCCACATTTTTAATCATAAAAACAATCTTAAACCTCTCCGAAACAACTTAATTTTTCAAGCGACAGCAAACCGCTCTCAGCTCCGAATTACACCCATCCAAAAGCCAGCACGCCGACACAATGCAAAATAATCGCGAAAAAGCGAAACAGCCGCAGAGAAAGAGACAGCGCATTCCTCGGAATTTGGCACTCCGACTTTTGGCAGGCCGCGCAATAAACCGCTCAATATTCCCTCCCAGAGCCTCCCTCCTTCATTCACCGTTTCACAGTAGCCTACTCTCTTTATCTCCATTATCAAGCCGTCTCCGTCTTTCCACCCAGCCAGCGAGTTATTTTCAGCCCAGCCGCATGCGTAAGTGATTACACCGGCGCGGCGAGTAAAAAAAAAAACGAGATTTTTTTTTTATTCAACAAACGACGACGAAACGTGAATTCGAATGCGCTTCCTGTACGCACGTGCGATCGGAATATTGATTAGTCTCGATCGCGCGATTTGGAATTTTTCGGAACGGGCAAATATCCGCGGAGATAGAGACGCGGAATCCGGCGTCTCTCGTGCCTCGAATTTTTCGAATAAAAAGAAGCTGTGAGAATAATAGCGGGAAGTAGGAGAGCCGCTCGGTGTGTAACTGTTACGCTCGATTTCGCGACGGGCACGCGGCTTCCTTTTGTCGTCAGAGCGGAGAATCCAAGGAATTCACCGCAGGCGAGCCTTGACATTCGCTCGATTTTTACACGTGTGTATAGGCGTGATGTGTTTCTTCAAGTGTTAGACCAATGCGCCAGCAATTATAGCTGGCAATCGGGAAACCTTCGAGCTTGTGCAACAAAGCGGCAAAAAAGCTTCTTCGAAACGATGAAGCTTGGTATGAAGACGCGGACGTTTAGAAGTGTATCGCTCTAATTGAGAAATTGATAGACGACTTTGTTGCCGTTTTATTTCCCGCTCGGCTTCGCGACGCTCGGGCTTTATAAATAGAGAGGCTTAATGAGCGTCGCGCGGAGGCAGAAAAACTGCTCTCAACTGTCTGAAGAAAAAAACATCGGTATTTCACGGCTGTTTCATATAATATCACCGAGCGAATATAATTACGTAGCTATACGTACTCGATAATTAACTAAACGCGTGAGTATTACGGTCAATGCCGAGAGCGGCACATTTCAAAAATTTTCTCAACCCAGCGCAAGTGTCATTAGCTAATGACTACACCTATTAAAAGGTTAAGCAGCTTAATCACCGGCGATACCTACGCCTGCTTTCACGCACGAAAGCGTACAAACATTTTTCCAGGACTACGCGCGCTTGCGCTAACACAAAACCGTCTGGCTTCAAACTGCGCCCCTCGCTAATTAAGCGCGACGCGCCGCCGTATTAATTCAGGAGGACCGCGAGCTCACGTAGAATCCACCCTCCTGCTGATATGCACTCGTCTGATGTGTGTATGCGACTTCCGTGTAGGGGGAGACGTCTGCGATATGTTTTTGTCGTGGATTCTTTCAGAGGTGGTTTTGTGCTGGGAGTCAATTAGGCGAGGGTGTTTTTTTCGAATGTTTTTTGTGGTGTTTGATGAAATGTTGGGTGATTAAAAAGTGCGTAAGGTGTATTGATCGGTGGAGTGGAGTTATGTTGTCGTGAAGCGACGCGTTACGCTTGTAAAAACTAATATTTACCACTAATTATGTCTCAAAAGTTACATACGCTAATTGAAAAATAAAAAACTCATCGAGAACACTATTATATTTGAGAAACTCCGTGGCTCTTAGCGATAAGCCCACGTCTCCACGGCCATAAATTAATAGCGCGGATAATTAGCCCCGACTATATCTCTTATCGCCGACGATTTAAACAAAACGGCCGGCCGTAAAAATTACTTAACTCGCTCACGAGCGAGAGACAAGAGACAAGCCTTTGAAACGAGATTCTCATAAATCTCCGAGCAAACGATCTCGCTCTCTCTCGCGCGCGACAGAAACGTTTTTCCTTATCTTCAACACCCGCTCGTTCAATTATCCAACTCCTCCAAAAAGAAAAGCAAAAAACTTATAACGCAACCTTCGACACAACCAACAAAAAGGTCACTTCGAAAACTATGTTAATTAAAAATAAAAATCCAATTTTTCTCCACCTCCCCCCGTCCTGTACAATACCATCAATCTCCCCACCCCCGCACGAAATCGTCGTCCCTTCCTTTATCGCTCTTTGATTGTTTCTCATTCTCCGCTGCATTAGCTTTGCCGCTCGCTTAGCCGGCGTTCCGGCTCACGTGTCGCGAAAAGCCAATTGCCGAGGCCACCGCGCCGCGCTTTTCCATTATATATCCGGACCTCTCTCTCTCTCTCTCGCTTTCCGCCCACGCGCGCAGCTCGATTTAAGCCCCGAACTGCCGCCCCTTTTCTCGTACTTTCGCGCTTCGCTGCGCTCTTTGCATTCGGTTTCTTTTTTAAAGGCGCGACCTGCTTTTTCCAGAAGGATGTATAGGTGAGCTGGGGTGTGGGTATAGGAGAGACGCTTTTATTGTGTGTAATTGCGACTTTGCGCGTTCAATGGCTTCGAGAGGTGGGCGATTAGAGGTGTTGATTCTGCGATTGGGTAAATAAGACGGGGAAGTATCTGGGCCGCTGCGCTTGCTGATGACTCGAGCGATGATGATGCGGTTTGAAAAGCGCGTGCTGCTTTTAGCGAGGCTTTTTGCGCGCTGCTGTGGGTGATTTGGAACTGAGTTTTATGAAACGCTAGCCTTCACGATTTCTAACTGATCGAAACGTTAGTTTTCTTTTTAAAGAAGTGAAGTTGACGTTGCCAATAATCATGAGTCATTGGGTAAACAATCGTCAAAGAGCCCACTCCTTATCTCTCTAAAAACTAAAAATCATCATTCTCATGCTAAACTATAATAAAATCAACACGGCTCTTTTCCTCCTACACCATCTCCTCAAGATCGACCACATACACTAACAACACACCCACCTCTCCCACTGCAACCTTTATTACCGTCTCCGCCAAAGATCAACATTTACCAAAGTCATTAAACACCTATACCTTCCACGTCATCTCCTCACTCCCAACACTATAAACTCCTCAACCCAATCAAACCACAATCACCACAACCACCTTCACGAAAACCGACCCAATTGTCCGATTTCCTCAGCACGCTCGATCTTGAAAAGTTCGCCAACGCCGCTTTCCCCGCCGCAGGTTTTCTCGCTCGCGATGACGACACTCCCGGCTATTTTTAGCTCCGCGCGCAGGGCTCCGAGAGAAAACCTTGCCGCGCGCTAAAATTGCAAAACCGGTCGAACCGCAGCTCCGTACACACGGAGAGAACCGGTAGAACGCGACGAGTATATAACGGGGGATCTTAGTTTCGGCCAAGTTTTTTTTTTTTTTATCTTCTGCGAGAGAGAGAGAGAGGCGAGCGTCTTGGGAAGCGGCGTCGCGCACGCGGAGAATATTAAATTAGAGCTGGCTTTTTATTCCAGCCGAGAGACATATAAAAGTTGCAGCCGGTGAATACGAAGCGAGCTTGCGGCTGGCGTGCGCGGCGGTGTTTTATTTTTAGCGGGGGTCTAAGCTGAGACTATAGGCTTTTTTATTTATCGCGCGAGCGGCTGTTTTTGCTCGTTTTTAATTAGGTTTCAATTGCAGAGTTTAGGGATTTTTTCCGGTCGCCGGGTATTTTCGGCCGATTTATTATATTTCGAGATCGTAAACAATGTTATTACGGGGCGAAATAAACCCTGTTAATGTCGAATCCAACTGTCGGCGGGGACCACAAATCACGCGCGGGACGCTGGGGATACGGATCTAGGTGAAAAAATACGCCGTTTTTATGGTTTAATAAAAGTTTCACGTTTAAATGTATTTCGAAATTTGTTTTTAATATTTTCGCGGGGTGGGGGAGGGGGGTTTAATTTTGCATTCCTTTTTCGTTGTCGCCCGCGATAAATAACGGAGGGAATTTATTTTACAAAAAACGGGAATATGCAGCGGACTTCTCATCTTCTATTCTGGCCGTGTGTTTTTCGAAAATTCCGGTTCCCAGCGAGAGAGACCCGGAATCGTCAATGGCTCCGCTCTTTTAGGCTTATTTTGCGCAGTCAATGAAATTCAGCGGAATGCATATTATAATTTCCAGACGGCGCTATCGCAGCCCAAGACTACTAATTAAACGAGTCCCGTAAAAGTCACTTCTACAAAAAGTTTATCACCATACTCGGAATAAATTTATCCATCCACCTCTCTCAAAAAAAATTGTTTGTCGAAATCATAGAGCAGAACCGTTCCCCGCCTCTTTAATTCCATTGACCCCGATCTATAAAAAAAAAAAAAAAAAACAACTTTCAGCCATCATGCGCGTCTTGTCCAATCAGCCTGACATCCTTATTGATCAAATAAGGTCAATAAGTGGCCTTTATTAGATCACCAATTAACTCATCGCTCCAACCAAGCGCGCGAGGAAAAAAAATTCCAAGCAACAATCGAGCTCTCTACCAAACCACAGCCATCCTTCCCCAAACCAAGCCCACCGCGAGAGCCGCAGCAGTAGTAAACGGAAAGCGCGCAGACGAATCGATCGACGCTCTCCCAGCACATCGCCGGGACAAAACGGCAAACACTTCCGACAAGCTCCCTTTTTCCGGGTCATTAATTCCCCACTCTCTACTCTCACGGCGCGCGCGCGCCTCGGCAAGTTATGCAATTTCGTTGCATTAGTATAACTTTCGCGTAAACTGCTACTACAATTACGGGCTCCCTCACGCCCGCTCGGCCTCACGCGCCTTTTAATTATTCTCAAGTTGAATTATATTTCTGTCCGCGTAATTAATAGTCCTGGCTGCACTTTGCTCTCTCGGAGATTTTCGGCAGTAGGGGGGAGGCAAAAACGCTCGATGCTCGCTCGAAAAACTTTAATTTAAGACTCCATCTTTTGTGAGCTCGCGAGCGAGTTTCTGCATACACGTGTGCATTGGCTCTTTGACCTCTTTGCGCTCGCGCGCCTTTGTGTCTTCGACGAGCATCTCTCTCTGGCCTTTATGGGTCGCTTCTTCTTCTCGTTTTTTTTTTCTCTAACCGAGTTGCACCGCTGCACAGAGCCGACGTGCTTAAATTTGTTTTTCTAAAATCGATCCCTCCGCCCATTGTTTCGCGACGAGCTTCGGCTACGTGGATATATGCAGCGGCCGTGTTAAAAGGGCACGTTTAGTCGAAAGGTTATCTATCGGTTGGTCGTATTGGATTTCGCTGAAGGAGAGCCTCGGAGTATCTGTTGCTTATTTTAGATTTCGCTTTTTTTTGTAAACTTTTAGAGTGGCTTATTTTTGGGGAGGGGGGATGTGTACGTATCGCGGGTGTTACGGCATCGTGGATATAGGCTGGGTGATTGATTAAATTCAGCTGATTGAGATTTGAACTTTGTTGGACGTAGTTGAGGTGTATTTTTAGCGTTACGATGAACAGAACATTTTGACGCGATTCGGCGCGTAATGTGGGCCTGTAGGGTATGGATTTTTGGCCGCGGTTCAAGCGGTGAATATCAGAAGTGTTTTATCGCTGTTTTAATGGCTGGGATTGACGATTGAATATTTTTATATCGGAATACACTAATAAATCTGTCGTGTATTATAATAAATTAGTTTATAATTAATAGTTTGCTATTTGCGTAAGGGATTACTTTAGAATACGGCCAAATTGGAGCTTTTACTACTTAGGTCTTGTTTGACTTCTGTTAAATTTACTCAGGCCCTAATTAAAGCCTAATATTGTCAAAATTACGCCAAGGGTGTTCTTTCGCTCCAGGAGTTCGACGTACTATTAAAATCACATAAAGTGGTCAACAACATAAAATATTTGTAAAAAGACTAATAAATAATAAAAATTTATTTAAATTAAAAGTTAAAACTAATTTTCGAATTACGCATGACTCCACTGTTTTTCAATATTAATGTTGAAAAGATTTTCTTCAAAGTTAATGAAATAGTTTCGTTATATTTTGCAGAATATATATTTTTTTTATTAAAAAAAAATATTGGGCAGAATTACGAAAAGTATAAAAATATCACCTTTATAAAAGCTTGGAACGTTTTTGATTATTAAGAGTTTAAATCTATTTTTGATTAGTTTAAAAAAAATAGTTTATTTGTTTTTTATTTACTTTTTAATTTTCTGAATGTTTACCTCCGTTGATCATACCTCCAACATCGTAGAGGTCGCTTAATCTATCATAAAATAAAAACAAGCCGCGAGGCTCTGTACAAATACATTCGCAGAATTCAATTTTTAAGATTACTAATCTTTTTTAACCCAACAATCTATCCTAATATTTTGCAGAGATTAGCACATAAGATACTGCAAACAAAATATTTGAGTTGCAAGCAAAAATGTTAGCTCTTGATTTTGCGACAAAAAAACCTGCTAAATTAATAATGAAGCCAACTAAAGCTCTAATTAGGCCCTAATTAATCTCCCAGAAAGAATAAAAATTTGACTACCAAAACACTGTCAACCAAACCCCCACCCGCTCACCCAACTCACCCCCGACAACATAATTTTAATTGCATAATTTACTAAAACCACCATCCCTCCAAAAGCAACAAAAGAATCCGCCAGCCGCACTCCAAGCCGCGGATTATTCAAATTACCCAGCAACTGAGAAAAAGACGCTCTAACAAGTCCACTGCAGGCATACACATCCAGAGCAGAGCTTGCCACTCTCCCCGCTTGCTGCAACTTTCTTCAAAACAGCCGCGACGACGTAAACTTGCACACACACCTCCACCCACGCATATACATAAACGACGAGGCGAAAGCTCGCTGGGGCAACGATAAATCTTCTTATCGCGAAAACAGGTGCGCGACGGGCGCGCGCGCTTCCGGCGCTAAGATAAAACAAAAGGGGGCGACAAGAAACAAAAGAGAGGAAAAAAAAGAGAGAGAAACAGGCGCGCGGCTTGCGTGCCGCTAATTTCGCGGCAGTTTACTAGAAGCGGGCCGCCCGGAGTAAACATTTTACACCGGCGCGTTTCATCAACGCCGGCTTATCTCTCTCCTCTCTCTCTCTTTATTTTCACCCCCGCCGCCCCCGCCTTTACGACCCGGCCTTGAGAGACTCGGACGGAATGAAAAAAAAAAGGATAGCGCGCACATGAAATAGAGAGGGAAAGAAGGGAGCAACGTACCGGCTAGCTTCTTTTTTTTTTATTTCGCCGGAGGGGGCGAAAATCACATCGGCGAGATGTACTCGCCAAGACCGCGCGGCTATTGTCAGAGCTAGACGGGAGAAAGTTGGATAGTTGGGCTGATGCGCCCCCGGCGAGTCGGCTGACAGGAGCTGGTTTCGCTCGCCGGAGACTCGATTATTTATGCCCGATATATTTTTACCAGCGATTTTTTTATTCCCGCGATGACGGAGCCATTCGCGGAAAATGTAAACGCGCGGTGTTCGCGCCTCGTTATTTTCAGATCGATATAATAGCCGTATTTTTCGAAACGCAAATTCTCGAATCCGAGGGACGGTAAAGACGCTGCGAGGCGTTAAGGAGAAGGTATAAGATAACGAAAAGCGAGCGGCAGATAAAATAAGACGGCGGGAGCGGAATTAAATGCGAACGGCAGCCCCTTCGGCTGCTAACATCCTATACGAATCGGTTTTTACGATTTTTCGACTAGCTCTGTTTACGCATCCCTATATATATATACACATACACCCACCCGCGCCCTTACAAGCAACTATACACGTCCGTGCGTTTATATGTTATTACGGCCGTTCGCCGTGAGCTAGCCGTTCGCGCGCTCCCGGCAGCTTCTTTCGTTTAAAGCATTACAAAATTGGCCGGCGACGGGAATGCCGGAATTTATGGATTTAATACGCGCGTATGGCAATTTTGCCGGCAGCCCAAGTGCTACTTTGTCCTATTACGACTCCTGGGAGAGAGGGCTGGCTTTTCGTTATTGTTCGAGCCGAGCCGAGCGCTCCTGGCTTTTTTTCTTTTCATTAAGTCTTGATTAAAATTGAAGCAATTTACAATTGGCCGATGATGAGGCTCTAATAAATTTAGGGCTTTAATTAAAGAGTAAAAGGAGAACATCGCCGTGGCGCTACGGGGCTGGTTTATACGCGGCGCGTATTACTATAAAAATTGTATATGGTCCAATTTCCAGTTTATGTCGGCGGCGCGCGGCCCGAACTCAATAAAAAGCCGAGCGCGAGCTGCGCCTATAAAAAGCGTAATCGCCGAGCAAACAATCAGAGCCGCTTATATACTTGATTTCCTGAAATTTTCGTCGACGTGTGCCTAATCTTGTGTATATGTATTGTAATACTTTAGGACGCCTTCCTGAGAAGGTGTAATTTAAATTTAAATTCCAACGCGTGCCCGGACAATGCGTGATTTGCACATAATGCAATCTTATCTTAACGATGGCTCGATCAGCCGTTTACATATATACGAGCTCGGCGGTTAAATTAATATCTCAGAGCGTCCGATAAAGAATCCCAGATACACATCTCTCGCGACGATTCTCACGCAGAGGAGAAACCAGCCCGTCTCGGCCCCTCGTCACTCTCTTAAAAGAAGCAAAAATCAACGGCGACCGCAGCGGCTCTTTCTCACACCGCACATCAAACTTGAAAAAAAAAAACCCGCACTCTCCGTCTCGTAACTTCGTAAACAACTGCACCGCCGCTGGCGTATATACATCTCTCTATATACGTTCCTCGAACGACGCTGCGCGCGTCAATTGGCCACTTAAGTGCCAGCTCGTCTCTCGACTATCTGGCCGGCCGAGTAAGTAAGTACGCAGCACTCTCGGATCAACTTCGCCTCGCGTCGACGCGAAGTCGATCGCGAATCAATGGCTCGAGCGCGGGGACCTAGTTTTGCGAAATTTCGAGCGCGCGAGAGATAACGTCGCGGAAGAGTTTATGGCTCGGTCGTTCCGAAACTTTGCCCCGCGAGTGCTCGTGTGTTTCTGGATAAGGGGGGGGGGGGGGGGTTTTTTGAGGGGCTTGTTT
>UELX01003457.1:0-23230 GCA_900480035.1 Eupelmus urozonus | reverse complement strand
GAGAGAGAGAGAGAGAGAGAGAGAGAGAGAGAGAGAGAGAGAGAGAGAGAGAGAGAGAGAGAGAGAGAGAGTGAGTCGGTAGCAGGCGGCAGTCTTCCCGTATATGGGGGCCCCCAATAGCTTTTCCTCTCTCCTTTCTTCTCCGTGTACCATTTTTTCTTTCTTTCTATTCGCTCGCGGTGTTATGGCTCGGCTGGGGAGATGGGGCGGCGGAGGGAAAAAAGGTGTAGCGCTGGTAGTAAAACTCTTTGAATCTTTTTTATATTTTAAGAATCTTTGCGCTCCGGCTCCACTGCGCCAATGTTTCTTGATTATTCCGTGCTTGACCTTTTTTCCGAACGTCGTTCTTGACGTTCCGAGGGTGCGATTGATTTGTTGGCTCTGTAACTGAAATAAGTTTACGAGAACTGCTGGTTTAAAGGAGATTATAATAGTTTCGTTTTTCATTAATGTCACTAAAATATATATTGTTAAATTTTTTTTAGCATTCAATATATTGATATTAATTCTAGAAAAATCAGAAACGTTTCATGTCAATTAATAATCTCAACTCATATTTCCAACCTAAATTTTTAATTTTTTTCAAAAACCAAAGCACAAAAACCTTAAACAAAACAACTCAAACCTCATCTCCACATCCAAAATTCCCACCAAAAAAAAAAAAAAAAAATCGAAACAGCATCAGAGCGAAATGGAGATGAGCCTCGTCCCTCTCTTCTTCTCGCACCCATTGAAACTTTCAAGTACTTACGCCAATGGATGCCGCGCGCCGCGTAGCCCGGTAGTCGATCCCCATCCCACACCTGCGCTCACAGGTCAGTCCCTACCTCTCTCTTGCTCGCTCGCTCTTTCTCTCTCATTATCCCAACCTGATCTCTCGAAAGATATACCAAGCCGGGGACTCGCGAGAGCGCGTTATTTATCGAGGGGTCAACGATCAGCGCGCGCGCTTCCAGAGAGGCTTCGCGCGCACGGATATGTATAAGCTACAGTGTGTGCATATACGTGTGTATATAACAGAGCCCTCGAAAAAAACAGCTCCTTTCCTCTCTTCGAGCTTATATACCTACCGATCTACGCAGCGCGCGAGACGATAACGCACTTTTACACTGTCCATATATTTTTATCTCGCAGCGATGCTCCTCTCGCGTCGTCTACGACGACGAGCTGTCTCTGCTTTTTTTACTTTTCTCTTATAATATTATCCTTTCTTTCTTTCTTTCTTTCTCTGAATCTCTTCGTCTTTCTCCGAGCGTGCGTCTTGTTACGAGGAGCGTTTGTATCCGAGGGCTTATTTGAATTTTATTACCTCGTAACTCTTAATGTAAAGACCTTTCGTTAACGCTGCGGTTAAATCATAACATGAGCGCCCGCGCTCCGGAGATTATGAGAGATTAAAAAGTTTGATGCTCCAAACGACACTGGGCACCACTGTGCTCTAGTGGAAATTAATTTTTTTTTTTTTACCTCTTTCTTTCCTTTTTTTTGGGATGGTTTTTATCTGCGGGCAGCATCGTATCGTAAATTAAGTAAGAGCACAGTTTATTCAATACTGAAAATTACTTTTATCTATATACTTGTTGAATTTACTTGGAAAGAAGAACTCTTTTGTTTCGGCGTTAAATGAGTTGTTTTACAGAGAATGTGTTGTGGAAAAATTTGTGGGGTTGCAAAATACGATCACGTTTTCTTTATACAGTACTGCATGTATGTTAAAAATGTTAAATCTGTAGATTAAATGTCAACTGAGAAATAAATAAATTAACGCCAGCAAACCAAAATATAAAGAATCTATTCACAAATTTATAATAAAATTTTGAGCAAGAAATTAAAACTTTTTGATATTTTATCCAAACATCCCGAACTGACGCGTCCACCCAATTATAATCCAATCCACGAAGCCGAAAATCACATTTTCCAAGAAACGAAAGAAGCTGATACCGTAACCTTTTAAGTAGCCCCGTTTTCCCTGAAACATTTCTTTCTCTTTATCCCGGGGCGCAATTACGTGTCCCGAGGAAAATTCGTCTAATTGGAAGGCCACAAAGGCCAAGAAGGAGCCGAAAGCGCGGAGAACGCATTAACCTCGCTGACTTACGGCGATAGCACCCGGACTAAGCCCACATAAACATATAGCGATAATAAACCGTTGTACCGCTCGCCTGGACATTGTGCCTGCGTCACGTGACCCCCAGTATCCTGCTTATAGAGCGAGAAGACGAATGTCTTTTTTGGGATAAAGAGCCAGAAGTTGAAAGGAAGGAGGTGAAAAAAGATGGAATATATATATTTAATGTGTCCCTTCCGCGAATCAGCTGCACGCGAAAGTTTGGCGGCGATCTCAGGAAGCGCTGCATGCACAAACATTGATTCATCTTTATCACCTACGCTCTCCTTCTCTCTCTCTCTCTCTCTCTCTCTCACTCTCTGCACTTCTTGGTAATCAATTTTATGCGAACTCTGTTTTGCTCTTTTCCTGGGTTACCTGGAATCGCTCTGGGACCTTTAATACGGTAGCTTATTTTACTTCGAGCTATCTCTCGCGATAAATTTTAAGGTATATTTATATTAGACTAAATACGACACCGCTAATCTTAACGAGCGGTAAAATTTATTTTAGCCTATACACATTCACGCGTAGAACATTTTTTTTTCATTTATCACACAAATTTTCCACTTCAAGGCCGACCGAAAATTCCCATGCAGCGATCCAATCTAATCAACTCGGCGGCGTAAAAGCAAACTGTTATCTTAATCGCCTGGCATTCTCGAAAAGTGCATTATCCGAGGCCAAATCGGCTCCCTCGCCCAGCTATTCCCTCGCCTAGCCTAATTTCAGTTACACGACTAATTAGCCCGCGTTACGAGCGCGAGCGCACTGGTTTCGTTTTTTTCTCTCTCGTCCCCGCCCGATCTTATTAAACATATGCCGCTGCTGCTCGTCCCTGCTTTTTTTTCTCGCCCCCCTCGACTCGGAATGATAATGGCTCGGTATAATCCATCCAGCGCTGTTGTAACGATCTTCTCTGCGGGGTGAGAGTCACGCCAGGGGAGCAGGGGAGGCAAAGAGAGAGCTCACCTATGCGGGGAGAGTTACCGTGATGGTTTTTTCGTGTTTTAAATTAAAATGGAAGATAACGATTGGTTTGAATGGTTTGCTTACTTGGTTGAGGGGAAGTGGTTGTATGCGATAATTGTAAGATGTTTGTATTGACGTTCTTTTAGGTTTGAGGTGTGAGACATTGGATTTATGTATATTGTGTTGCAGGTGAATAATGTTGATTTTATACTGTAACTTGAATAACTCTAAATAACAACTAAATTTTTTCTAAAATTCTTAAATAACAACTAAATTTGGTTAGAAGAACAGAATAAAATAAATTGTAAAAAGAGTTCCAAATAATCAAAGCCAATTAACTGATTCCAAAAAAAAAAACAGAACAAAATTACAACGATCAATGAAACAAAGAGCAAAAAGGGCTAACTCAATTCCTCCCCGGCCCATCGCAGCGCGTAAAAAAAGCCAGAAAGAAAAAAAGTTCGTCGAAGTCGCGCGCGGGAGAGCCAGAGACCACGTCCGGTGTGCCCTCGGTCGCTTCGCCGCACACACACACACACACACATATACAGAAGGGGGGCAGCGCATTACATTTATAATACCTACGTGGGGTGCAGTGCGCTTATATATACACGCTGGGGTGCGAGCGGTCTCGCAGAGAAAGCGAGAGCCGGAAAAAAAGGGCACCATATGGCTGCAGGCAGGTGTAGCTCTCGACGGTGGCGGTGGCGGCGTCGGCGATTAGACGGCGCGTCGGCCAATGAATTTACATTAGCGCCGACTTTTTTCGACATTTACCACGATTTATTATTTCGGCCATGATTCGCTCGAGTTTTACCTGAGCGTAATACACAGCGCGTGTGTGTATTGGGTGAAGGGCTGTCCTTTGAATTTTACGTTAGCTTTGATTAATCAGCGCAGGGAGAATGAGCTTTTTGAGCGTGTCGCTTTTTTTCGGTGAGCGAAATTACCGGCTACTTTGATGATCCGTATCGTTGAGTGATAGCTGCACAATGGGATGTTGGTGAAACGACACTTTTTTTCTTTAGAAGGTTATTATAGCGTGAATTTTATTGAGTTTTATGGATTGTTTCTCTTTTTTGTTGGTCATGCTAGATTTTTTTCGAGAATTATTTTTTATAGATTTTGTACGCCATTATCTACTTCATGCAGTAAACAATTTTTCTACTACATGGTTTAAACAACTATTTAATACATCTAAATAACAGTATTTATAGTCGTTTAATGTATACTGAAAAATTAAAATGGTACCGATAAATACTGTAAAATAAATAATGATAAACTAATTGCATCCCCAAAATCCTAACTCACATTAACAATCATCCTCCACCCACACTTCAAACACTTCAATAAACCTGTTTTACAATCCCCCCTCCCCTTCCAATCATACACCACCAACCGGTCACCGATCTCAGAACGCATTTGTAACAATCAACCGCACTTCAAACGAAAAAAAAAAATAAAATAATAATAACCAACGCACGCGAGTACGTTATTTGCCGCACTGTCGTCGCGGGGCTGCGCGCGGCACATGACGTCAGGGCGACGCACGCGATGCGAAACCACCACCTGTGCGAGCCGCCTTAAGTAGAGAGATCCGCGTTGCCGATTACGTGCGCGCGCTCTCGATCCTCGTGGGGGTATATACATATAGGATGCATTAATGATTTTTATTAGCATAGATCGATCGCCCGGCCGATTTTCGACCCCTCGAGCGACGCGCGACGCGCTTCATGCATTTATGCGGAATATTCCATATATACACGCGCGCGCGTCACGCTTCAGTGGCGAGCGCACGTGGCTAGAGCCGCGGACACGTGTGATATAGGCCGTCTCTTGCGTTTGGGATGAGCGAGCGCGATTTCGTAATGACGCGGATGGGCCGACGTGACGCTCGACGGTAATTCGTCTTTTATATGCGATCGGGAAATGCTGAGCGTTATTTTATAAACGATCTTGGTGTAGCGGCTCATTAAGGGAAATTAGACTGCTACGACGTTATTTCGGATTCAACCGTTACTTTCGGTTTTATGGATACGCGCGTGCGTGTGTGTTGCTTCGGACGGTCGGGCACGTGGACACGGGTATAAATTTTGTGGAGGCGCTCTTAGAAATTTTATCCGGAAATTAATACGTGTATCTTTTGTCGATTTTCGAGATATACAATCTTGAGTTACAGCTATGCTGTGTAGTGTGTATATTAAATAAAAGTTATTCATGGGATGCGGTAGACTTATTGAGTTAATGTAAACGCTTAAGAGGAGTTTTATAAAATTTGTAATTCAGATAAACACGTGACACGTTTTTCATTCTGATCGGCTATAGTAAAACGTTCTAAATTTTGTAATATCACACTAAAATTAATTCATTTATATATAGCTATAGCCCTAAGCTCATCAACAAGTTGCATACTCTCACAATTACTACCAACGAACCTCACTCAACCTAAAAATAAACGATCACATCTTCGCCGAGGATTAACTCCTTCAAAATCGAACACTACTGCAATCGCAGACCCCAAATACAAGGCCCCAGTCCCCACTACTCGGATGAAAAACGCGAATGACCATTTCTTTCTTGCGGTCGCGTCAAGCCCGATTGCTCTTGTCTCTCTCTTTCTACTTTGTCCGCCCATCTCTTATTTCTCCCTCTCCTTAAGGTAGTTTCCTGGGAGCTGAAATTTTTTTCGCGCTGGAAGAAGGGACACGACACGCAGCCGATGACTCATAAACCCGACTGCTCTCCCAAGACAGATCTCTACTCTATACAATCCCTCCGTCTTTCTCTCTCACCTACACGCAACCTCTATTTTTTTATCACCGGCAAATAAATTGGATTGATTCCCGCCACCATCCCTACCTCTCCCGCTAATTTATTTTTTTCACGCGTATAAATTTCATGGACCGCTGCGGCCGTTGTTTTTGCCAAAAATCCAGAGCCTACCAGCCCGTATAGACAAAGAGCTGCAGCGTCGCTCGAGCGGAGATGAGATTTTCGGGCCCGTTTCGCGGCGTATACATTTTCTTCCTCGTTTCTTCGAATTATCGAGCGCATTAAAGCCTCCGATATATAAACGTGAATCATCGGCGCAGCGAGATGCGCTCTTTAAAATCACGCGAGCTTCCCGGACGCGCGCGCGAGGCGAGAGTAACGGTACGACGTGACTCACATGACGTGTTTGCGTCTATATACACGTGTAAGTGTATATACCGTGATGAATTTTTATATAGGCCTAAGTGTGTGTACGTGCGATGCACGAATGTGGCTTTAACACCTGCGCGCGTTGCGAAATAATGCGTGAGTTTGGATACTCCGCTTTTGGGAGGTTAGCTTGGTGAGGTGGATTTATTATATATGCGAGAGCTGGACCGGAGAGATAAATGTTTATATGGGCTTGGAGCGCGATTCGATTGTTCTGTTTCGCGCGCGACCTAATTCGTTAAGGACATGGTTTGGTGACACGTAAGAGGGTTTTGAGAAACGCGCGCAGTGGGTGAACGACTGATACCGGATTTGTGTTTGCTCACGTTGGCTCTGTAAGGAAAAACTGCGTTTTGCAAAAGAGCGAGCTTTTGACATCGGAGGAATGTTAACAGAGTGGCTTTGTCCTCGTTTTCGAAAGAGTGTGAAGTGAATTACTGGAGGAATTATAACTGAAGCAAAGAATTGATTACGGGCAATCTATATGTATAATAAACTTTGAGTTTCAAAATTATATAAAAAAATCCCCTTTAGATATTACACTTTATACTTAAAAGTGAAAATATTGAAAGTAAAAAGATTTAAAATCTACATGATGAAAATGTAGTTTTTAATCTTACCCAATTCGACTACATTAATAGCTAAAAATTATAATAGATATAAAGATTAGAAAGCGTAAGAATTGTGGAAAGGATTGGTTTTGTGCATTTAAATTTTTGAAAAATATTAAAATGAATGTTTTAAAATTAGTAACCTGTAAGAACTCGGCCGAACTAGATGTATTCGCAATATTACGTTAATATTGTACCAATATTGTAATAATATTGTCGCAATATTAATAGTTACAAATTATTTCGATATTTAAAAAAGTAACTACTATATAAAACATTTATTTAGTATACAGCTAGTTCGGTTGAATTCTTGCTGGTTATAACTTTTAAAATGTTCTTTTGAATATTTTTAAAAAATTTTAATGACAAAAACCAATCTTTTCAGAAATTCTTACGCGTTATAAAGTTTAAAACGTGTATTGTAATCTTTATCTAAAGTGTAATCTCTTCCATCACTTTTGAATTCAGAGAGTACTAATCAAATTTTACTATTTCACGTTCTTAAATGAGTAGTCACATTTTTATCGCTCGCGTGACACTTAAAGCACCCGATTTTGGCAGCTGTACACTCACAGATTGCTCATCGGGCTCGCCTCATTATCCAGCGCTCCAGCGAAACAGTTAATTGTGACAAACGAGCATAAAGCCAAGTGTCACTTATTGACTCCCTTAATTGATTGCCCGCGCTATTAGGCCCAGGCGCAATCAAACGTCGATTACCAACGCGTTATAAAAAAAAAAACTACTACAAGTACTAATCGTTTCACCTGGGCTAGCGACGAGTCTCCGCCGTAAACAAAATCATTAAACACGCGAGGAGAGCATAAGGCCGAAAGTTTGAGGTGCATCGAGTCAGAAAAATCAAAGCGGGATTATGAGTCGAGGGGGTAGGTATATAGGTGGCCGGTGCCTGTCATAACGCCCGCGTAGCTATTACGCACGCTACGCTGCTAATCGCTAATCGCGCGGGCCGATCGGCTCCCCACATACAATGAGTTGACGGGTAAAAATCGAGTGGGCTCGCTGTTTATTGAGCTACTCGAGCGCTCGTAAAATTTCATAATTCGGATGAAGGTATTAAGGGGGTGTTTTGTAGTTATAATTCTAAGAGCTGTTTAGTGATTTGAAAACGGGGTTTGAGGTATGAGTCCTATTGATATTCTAAATCTGTATAGATAATATGCATTATTATAAGATTTGCATCGTTAATCGTTCCCCTCATCCGTATACTTTATTTATCAATACCGTAACTCATTACTTTAATTTTGAACGAAACAAGAATGTCCTATACACCTCCACCTCTCACGAGCCAAAGTTAATTACAAAATTTCTCTCGAGCAGCAATAAGACCGCTCTAACGACAATAAATTCCAAGCCCGAAAGAAATACGAACGTCAGCCGGACGAGGATCCAAGCATTTCTCCTTCCTCCCTTCACAGTGGCTATCGAGAGGGTGTCACTTGTGCCTCGATAATAATAAAAATAAAGGTCCAGCGCAGAGAAGACGGCGAGAGTAATCTGGCTCCTCGATCTGTCACTGGTATAGGGCAAAAGCGGCAGTGGCTCTCCTTATATGTATTACAACATCGACGCCCGGCGACATCTCGACGCCGAAGGGACGCGGATTTTATGGGAGCCGGCGTTTCTCTCTGCGTTTCGCTCTAGCTCTGTGTATACGTGAAATAGGGCCGGTGTGTGTATGTGGGTTTGAGTAGTTCTTTGGCTGCGGAAATGCTGCGAATTCTTTGCGAGTCCACCCTCGAAGATGTCTTTTCACGTGGTAGTTTTTGTTTTTATTTTTATCGCCGGATAGCGATGACTAAGGAAATAATACGAGGTAGTTTTTGACAACTGCGCGAGGTCAAAATATCTGAAAAGTATAAAGCGTTGATTCGACAAAAAGGAGCATGTTTTCATGAATTCAGAGAATAATAGTGTAATTTATTAAATCGGCGAGATATGAAAGCCCCAGCGTCGTTATTCTCGCGAATCCGATTCCATAAATAGGATTGACGCGCACTTTAATTCTCCGTACATACATGCGCGCTCGGCATTATTATCACAGATGCGTGTTGATGTTTTCCGGTTTACGACTGCTCCGTGCCCGCGACGTTAAAATTTTACGTCCCTATATACACACGCGCGCGTGGCTGCATCATCGAATCCCCGAAATAATGGAAACATTAAACCCATCGCCTTTTTACAGCTCGCCAACCCCGCCAGACTCTCTGTGGGAACGGTAATCGAATTCATCCAGCCGGACAGATCGGCGCAAAGGTGCGCAACGTGTGAAAAATCAACGCGTTCTCATGCCCACCTCCGCCACCGCAAATTAATAACTTATTACGCCCCCGCCTGTATCCTCGAAGCGATGATTCGACGTTTATGATCCCGTCCGATGTTCGTACACTTCCTCGACCCTTTTTTTTCCAGCTCTCGCGTGACCTCCCGCCCCCGTTTATCAAAAACGCCTACTCTTCCGCCGCCTTTCCTCGGCCGGATTCGGAGCAAGCACGCGTTCTGGCACGTGCTGCTTTACCTGCGCGCGACTGCGTTTCGAATTATTATACGGCTTGCCCTTTTTCCCACATATCGCGCGAGCCTCGCGGTCGATCGATATGTGTGTATGTATATACGTGTGTGTTTAAGCGCGGGACTGTGCGTGGCTTTTTGTTCGAGTATATGGTTTTTGCTGTGCGGCTGGTTGTAAGCGAGGCGGCTCGATGACTGATGGGGCTTCGGCACGAGGACCAGGATACTCGAAAGTGTTTGGTCATTTGGCGTTAAGGGATCTGTGAGATAGTTTTTAGTGTGGGATGTTTGGAAAGGTATTAGGCTTGACGGCTCCGGCGATGTTTTATTTGGACAGTTTAACTTTGTTTGGGGTTTGGTGTTGGCTGTGGTGGGAAGTTAGTTGATGAGTTAGGTTGGGTACGCTAATTTTTAATTAGGGATGCTTCAAGTGGTTGAATATATTTTTGTTATTTTAGTAAAAGAAATATGGTAAATATAAATTTAGAATTAATTTAAAAAACTCATTTATTTCCGTAATAATATGAGTTATGTGAATATCAGTCTTTGCATTTATCTTATTATTATGTTTATTAATCCCTTACAAATCTACCGCACAACAGACTACTACCTACCCATCCCCAACCTTATCACCATCCGAATCTCAAACGTGCTCAAAGCTCCAAGGATCAAACAAATCTTCAATCATAAATCTGAAAGCAAAGCCCATCCCCCAAACCCTCCATCTGACCACCCCGCTAAAACAAGGTTATAATCGCAACTGGCCGTTTTCGTGCTCGGCGAAATCAAAGAAGCGTGAAAAGTGGAGCTGAATGACCGCATTAAAAGCGCGTCCTCCCCCACCTCGCCGATATAACCGTGTCCAAGAGGCGCACTCACTCGTCCGAGATTATACGAGCTCGTTGAATGGCAGCGAGTCTCCGCACGCGAAGCGAATAACTCGAGAGCGCAGCGGATTTACGACGGCCGACGATCACAGGTGCGAGATATCAAAATATGAGAGCGAGCTGCTTGCGCTTCGCTGATAATCATTGAATGCTCGTTCCTACAAACGCGCGTATGTCGCAAATCTGCGGACGTCTGCGAGTCCGAAATTATTTTATTCCAGAGAGAGAGAGAGCCGCATTGTGCGCACTCGAGATAGGAGTTTAATGACCGGCTATGCTGTAGGCGCGAGGGAGGGAGCTTTTACGGCGGATTGTCAAGATTGCCGTTTCGCCGATCGTAAAAGTCGCTTTGGAAAAGCGAGGAAATTTTATCTCGCGAGCTGCACCCCCGCAACGCGCCGAGGAAAAGTCGCGCCGTGGCTTTAATCTTGGGAGCCACTTGAGGAGGGCTAGCCCCCTGATAAGAGAGCTGGAAATATTTTTCTTAGGCATTAGTTTTATGGGTTTAATTTAATTATGTATATTAGTGGGAGAGATACGAGCGGAGAGAATAGTTTATTGTGGTTAGAGCAGAGTGGCTGCGCGCTTATCTGGGTTTGATGCATAATCGAGTGGATGCGGGTCGGGGGGAGTGCGTGGAGAGGCTTTAAGAGATGTATACACCTATAAGAATGAGGATTTTATGTGGCTGTAAATCATGAAAATCACTTTAACGTTTTATCATAAACTTCCTCTCAGATCAAATATTTATTTAAAAAATCATTCGCACCCCACCATAACACATCCCCCAACAAACATCCACAATTAAATCTCTCTACACAGCAAGCCATCAATTCCAGAACGACATCCAAGCAAAACCACACCCCCTTCATTGCACCTCGTCCTCGAAACAACATTAACGCTCCAGCTACCTAGCCGCACGCTCGTCTCGTCCAAAGCGCGAGGGAAGAGCCGCGCGCTAACGGCAATTCAATTTCGCGCACAAACATCTTGATCTCGAGTAGTCAAGAGAGAGGTACAGTTCGCTCGACGAGGATTAGTCATCGCTCGACTGTCTCCTCCGAGGAACGAGCGTATACGTATGTATATATATGCGCAAGCATAGGAGGCATAGTTACGTACGTGTCGCCGCGTATACACTTAGCCGTGGCGATGCGTATTTACGTACCAATAAGCGTAAAATTGGCCGGGAGACGGGCAATCGCGCGTAATTGAATTCATCTTTGTAGGAGCGAGGCGAGGGTGGCGCTGAGTATGAATATTCAATTCCTTCAATTTCTAAGCGCCCGTATGCGCGCGTTCAATTTGTCGTTAGAGGGCTGAAAGGGTGGAGGGACTTGAGGAGAAAGGACGGAAGGGTTATGGTTTTGAATTGCTCTTTCGGATGAGGCTATTGTTCTCTTGGACAGGTTGATGATGGGTTCGGATAATATATGTTTTCGTAAATTTTCTGTTGAGTTAGGTGGTTAGTGGGGGGTTTTTTATATGAGAGACCATTAGGTGATCAGTATTTTAAAGGATTCTCGACAAGAAAAATGCCAAGTGTATTATATAATTCAAATGTACTGCGGTTAAAGAATTTTTGTTTTAATTATTTTGATTCCAGGCAGCTTTGAGTATACACTGTAGATAATTAGATTAATCTCTAATAACCAGTTAAAACATTGTGATAAATATAACATTCAGATTTACTGTACAAGAAAACTAGCAAATTCTAAGACGTGATTAAAATTTCATTAACTACTAATTATGTATTTTTGTAAAAACTGAGCTCGTTCACAAACAAGTTTTATACAGATATATAAAACTTGAATTTATTTTTTTTTCAACGGTAGAATTACCTAAGCGTACGCTAGACGCGTCGCATTTAGGACCAGTTCTAGTCCTACCAATTAGTGCGCATGAAAAATGAGGCGGCCTTTGGTACCGTACCTGCCCAATGCGTGCATAATGAATAGCCTCTTCTCTTGAAATCTAGTTTTTAAATAATTAACATGTTTTTTTTCTAATTGCTATTTTCCTCTACAATTTTATATTTAGCGATAAAAACATTTTTTTCGACGCTAACAACGTTAGGGCGACAAAAAGCTTCGCACTCAAAAATAATTTCTCTAGCATTATTCGTTGAAATATTATTAGTTCTAATTTTTTAAAAGCGACAACATCCGAAACTGTTACCTGTAATTTACTTCGCTACTATGTCTTCGTATATTCATTATTCATCCAGAACTCTAATAAATATTCTAAAACATAATCGTTTTCGACAACACCTCATTTAATTCTTTAATCCCGACCAATCAGCCAAAATCCCACCTGAAATCAATTAAACCCTCCATCCATCCTCAGTTCAATTTTTTCCACACATCCACACTCACCCAAAACTTTAATAACACCCTCAAGCCTTGCCCAGCAACAATGGCCAAAAAAAGTAGCTCGTAATCACCTCGCGCGCTCGTCTCGACGCCTGCTCCCGTGCTGCTCTCAAGAGTCTACGTCGCCGGCGACGTAGCCTATACCAGCAACGGAGGCAGCTCGCGCGCGCGCCAGCAACGGCGCCACTTGGACACTTCAACCTAATGTCTCGGGACGGTATTCACCGTTACTTCCCTGGCTGTACATACAGGGCCGAGCGCCGGCGCGCGTATTATCCCCCTGGCGTGCGCACTCGTACGTGGCGAGAGAGAAGAGAGTTGGAGAATTATGCCTGGGACATTGGATAGAGCCTCGGCTATAAGCTCGTATAATCGTTTCGAAATGTGGGGGAGAGCCAGTGCTTTTCTGATATTTGTGGCTACGGCACTTGGGGAAACTCAAAATTCGGAGGGATAGCGAGGAGGGGCGCGGGGCATTGGGCGGGATGTTTCGTTTGAATGGTTGTGAATTATGGCGGAGGGGAATTATGATGGGAGAGTGGTCAGGTTTACTTTTGTTGTTGTGTTATTAGAGCGAGGATTGGGTGTGGTTATCGGAGTTGTTTTGGCTGACAATGGACGCTCGGCCCAGTCATTTAAGGAATGAGGGATTTACGGGATCTTAAATGCCGAATGTAACGCTTGAACAAGACGTAATTAAATCTATGATTATTAAGTTCTGCCTCACCGATCAGCATTGAAAAGTAAATATCCAGAATCATCATCTATAAAAAAAACCTCAAACAGGGACCAAAACGACCAAAGCAACAAAAACATCTCAATCCACACCATTTCCACGCCAAAAAAAATTGTCCCACATCCCAAAACAATAGACCCCGCCAAGCGTGTTCATACACGCGTTCTCTCATTCTTCGCGTTTATGCACACGCATCGACCTCTCCGCCTCTTTGCTCAAAAAGCATCCGGAAAAGGGAGAGAGAGAGAGAGAAGCAGAGGGCCGCGAGAAGAATATTGTGTTTGCGCACGAGTCCTTAAACAGCGCGCGTACAGCGTCAGAAAAAGCGAGATACAGAGAGAGTAAGTACTCGCAAACAGGATCGTGATTGCGGTCACGTGGCGGCGGCGGAAAGCTCGTCGCTCAAACGGAAAGTAAAACACGCGACTACAGCTTCTCTCTATATACACACGCGCGCTCGCGGACGCGAGGGTGGTTTCTCTGAATGGCCGCTGATTGTAATCATCGGGTGTAAGTAATGCCGTGTATACGCCGCTAAATCCCGTATATCGGACTCCTCGCCTATATGCACACACACACATTTCTGTGTCAATGCTGTATATGCGTTCACAGGAACGTCGCACACATCCCCCTGGAGAATATAGCTGTGTATATGCCTGGCTCGTCTTTCCGTCTCTCTCGTACACGGGATTTCAGGCAAACCAATATAATCGCGCGCTCTCGGGTAATATAACAATCGCGATTCGCGTGTAATCTTCTGTAAATTAAATCGCGCTCGCGCGGAGATAGACAGACGCGCGCGGTTTAAGCTTCATTGTGGGGAGTCAATTAAGCGCTGGAGGGTGGATCCTGCGTTTCGCGGTATGTTTGCGGAAGCTTTTTTGCGGTGGATTTTTTTTTTTTTTGATTGGTGGGAGGGGGTGAATTATGGGGTTGGGGAAGGTTGTGGAGTGTATGGGTAGGAGTTATTAAATTTAATCCATGGTAAAGGGTTGATGTAATCTAGCGTTTTATATTTTATCGAGATTAATTCGTTATAAAGCGTTGATTCTTGCGTTTCGCTTTATCATTTTCGAATGGGTTCATGTGTTACAGTATAACCTCAATTCGGAATACTAAAGAATAAGTATAATTTAGAACCTCGTAAACTAAAAAATAATTATATAAAACTATAAAAGCACAGTTTAAACTTAAGTTTACCTACTTCTATTTTTATGATCAACGTAACAATTACGCTCATGAATAATGCATTTGAATTTCAGCTTTTCATATTTTTCCTTTCAGTAATCACTCAGGCCTAATTTATTCTTTGAAAATCTGATTATACGGAGTTTTCAAATCCGCGCACGTTCACCTCTCTGGACTTGTATTTTTTAAAAAAGTAAAAAATTATTCAGCCGCGGTCTCTGTTTATTTTCGACGCAACTGTTACATTTTTACGAGAAACCCTTCATCTTAATTTCTAAAACGCCCAGGTAAACACAGCGCGGGCTTTGCGCTCGCGCGCGCAAAAATAAAATTCCTCATTTACCGCTGGCCGCTCGCTCTCGCTCTGTTAATTTTATTCGCGCGAGCGCGAGCCTCTGACTTTCATTAGACGAGTTAACATAAACGTCCAGCCCGAAAAGCCAGCGGGAAAATATTTTTCGAGCCGCGCCGAAAAAGCACGGGTGTATGCCTGGATAAAAAGGATAGGGGGATATAAAAGAAAATCTGTCCAAATGATCGTTCATCAGAGCGCGGCTGTATATGAGCCGGCCCTTTGTTTCCTCATGGCAATTAAATTTAGCGCTGTTAATTACATGAACACGTGGAGTGGCTTTTGTTAGCGGCAGCGTCGAAAACTGATGGAATTAGGCGCATGGAAAACAAAATAGGACTGCATGGTGGGGAAAAGCGTAATGGCTAGCTTTTTTTTTCTGTGGAGATCAGCGCAACGGTGAACTTATAGGTGGCTGTTTTTACATGCGCAAGCAATTATTTTGGTGTTGCATGGAAAAGGGGAATAGAGGAAAAAGTTAGTTAGAGTGAGAGTGGGTAATAGCTGCGGATGAGGCGCGACGAAAATACTACAATTTTTTTAATGGAATTGACCGAATGTGGCTCTGTTTTATTTTTAAGCTTTAGCTTTGCATGTTTTTAGTTTATTTGTATTAGAATCCTTTTAGTATTTGCAATCAACAATTTAATTTTTTTTACTTTTTCTGACATGGATAGGAAATTTTTATTGGATGGATCTCCTCTTATCGGGTGTCTAATAAGACATGAATATTACTGTTTCCGTGATCTTTTTTCTCTCATTTTTAACGAGTTGAGTGACACAATAACAATATCTGATTAAATCATTGAATATTCACTGTGATACTTTATTTTTTTTTACATTTAAAAACAACGAGGAACATATATGAAAATTCAAGATATTTTTAAAAATTATTAATGCTTTAATTTAGTGATTGCTTGTTTTAAATCATAAAAAATCGTTGCATGCATTTTAATTTACCCATTTGCACTACTTACAAATTATACATATAAATTGGCAATCCACACGACAACTCGCTAATATCCACTCAATCAAAATAAAAAAAAAACCTCAATCAAGCAAGTCCCATCCAAAAGCCCAACAATCAATCCACTGATTAAAAAACCTTCCATTCCAAGCCGCGCGCGCGTGTAATTTAAATTTAACCGAATCCATACATTATCACCTCCACTCCACGATCGATAAGCGCGGACAAGTAATTTCGGCCTCGTCGTATTATGCGCTGCAAGCTCTCTCTCTCTCTCTACATCGTATAATTCTTCGTCCAGCCCTACACACTACCCATATATACATTTACACACTGTGCTCTCTCTCTCTCTCTCTCTCTCTCTCTCTTTCTCTCGTTGGCTGGAAAAAGCGTTTCGATCGGATGAGAACTGCATAGGTGAAAACGGCTTCGCGCGCGCACGCGCAGCGATGAAAATCCCATCGGAATTACGAGGGGGCATGAATAAAAAATGCATATCTGCCGGCGAGCATCTGGTTGACCGGTCGCCCGCTGAAACGCGCAATGGCTGTATATACGTGTGCAAAAGTGTACGTGCATGTGTGTGCGTATGTGCTGTTATTTTGCCGGGGCAGCTAAATTCACGTTTGCCGCGTTCAAGTTTCATGCGCGTCGATCGAGTTTGTTTTTCCATTTCACGCGTATATACCTTTTTATCGGTGTTTGCCTTATGAATGAGCTCTCGCGCTGACAATTTCCAACTGTGCGGCGTTAGGGACATCGAGTGGCTCGTAAATAATAACTGCGATCGTGCGAGCCGAGGCTGACGACGCGTGTGCGGGATCGGCTTGTTGAATGGGGAAAAATTTTTTGGAGGGAGCAAAGCGTACGTGTTGTAAAGCGGGGTGGTGTTATGGTGAGTGGAATAATGGAATGAACGCTTGTTAGGAGAGATTGTAATCTGTTTTAATTTGAAAATTTTTCCAAAATGTGATAATAATTTTCGGTTTTGAGTAGATTAATGCAATATTCTTTTGGTAATGTTTATTAATAAACGATCGCTATTATTTGTAAAGGCTTTTTTGCTGCTTTAGCAGATTACGAAAAAAAAAATATAACAAATTTTTAAAATTAAAAAATTTTGTTCAAGAAAAAATGAAATATAAACGTCATTTTATGAATAGCTAATTATACTTTTTACAAGAAATTGCAAAAATGATCATTTACACATATCCATCAATCAAAACACAATCAACACAAAGCAATTCAGAATAATCGTTTTCTCTTCACCACCCCTCCTAAATACTAATTTCTTAAAGGCGCAAAATTCCTCAAGAATCTCCTCGCCACCAACCCATAAACGTGATCAAACGAAAATCCAGCAGTTAAGTGATACATTATTATTCCCAAGAGCGCCCTTACAAAATCTCAAAGCATCTCTCCCAGCAGCCGAAAATTTTCCTCCTAACGAAAACAAATGACACTCCGCCCCCGCTGCAATATCTCCGTATCCTCCTCGCGCACGACCCGAAAGCATCTCTCCGCACCCGCGAGGTCTTTTCATTTTTTCGCCGGATTTTAATCTCGTAATGTCAAAGCCCTGCTCCAGCCATTGAGGATCATTAGTCAAGCTGTCATAGGAATATTAATAGTCCTCCGCACTCGCGACGACTACTGGCTATCAAGCCGTATATACGCGTATATACATGCACACATACGCACTCGACGGAAACGTTGCATTTCATTTGTTCCCCCGCGCGCACCAGTCGCCAATAGGCTGACATTGTTGAATGACTGCTGCCCGCGAGTTGAATACTTTGGGCTCTTTTCTCGGCCCTTCGGGCGAATATCGATGATCGGGGGATGTGTGTGTGTGTGTGATCGTCGGGGCTACTGGAAAGTAGGGCGCGCGCGTTAAATGAGACGTCCGTCACTTAAAACAGGGGGTGTCGCAGGGAGGAGAGCCTGCGGCGACTTAGGTACGCGCGGATGTGTTTATCCCGAGTGCTGCGGGAATTAAGAAAAATGACGTGTAGGTTTTAACGGGAGGGAGAGCTGGGTTTCGACGATGGCTTATTGATCGGTCGATCGGTGAGCGTAACATCAATCATTGCTCGTGAATGGGAAGTTAAAAAAGGTTTCGCTCGTGAATGGCTGTGTAGTTGAGAATTTCATTATTCAAAGGATGCGTACTCTAGTCGGAGATCTGAATGGTTAAGTAAACTCAATGAGCAACGGCTGAAGTATAATTTTTATTGACGATGATAAAAGTCGATTTTTATCCATATAAATTTGGAAAATAACCGTATTCGGTTTAAAAAAATTTTAAAATAATACCAAAATGCTAAACAATTCTGATTTAACAGCTCAGCCAATCGCTCAGCGACCCTCAACCAGCAAAGAATTTAAATCCCAATCTCCATAAATAACGCACCCTTAATCACGGTCCCCCATCATCGCCCACCCGACATAACAAATCAGCAACTCAGCCCCGTGCACCTGTCGCCACCGTGACCCAGAAACCAGGCTGCATACCTTTTTTTCGAGGGAACTCGACAGCTACCAGCCCGGAAATCTCCTCGAAGGGACAAGCTGGCCCATCGGGCGGTGCAGCGCGAAAAAAGGCGCGCAGGGGAAGCCAAAAAAAGGGGGACAGCGACGAGGCGGCAGGCACGCAAGGATAATGCCAGCCACGAGGCGGAAGAAAAGATATGGAAAGAGGCGCATGTATATAGGAGGCGCGTGGAATAATTAGCGAGTGCTCGTGAAGGTGTGTATGAGCTTACGTGAATGGGGATTGGACTGTATTGCGCTAACGAGGTTAGATAGTCGAGGTGATCGCTGCTTGGGGTTGGCTTTGGGTTTGGAAGTGGATGCGTCTTGAACTTCGCGGTCGTCGATCTTAGGATGGGTGTTAGAATCTTTTGACAAGGATAATTTTACGTAATCTGATGTCAGTTTAGGTTTCTTGATTTTGTGTAGTAATTTTTCAAGGAAAATAAGAACAAAGTCGTTAATATTTTTGGAATAGGATACATATAATTCAAAATTGGAGTATCTCTTTTGCAGCAACAGTTCTCCATAAATCTTTAAAAAAAACCAGGTCACAGCTTAATTTACATATTATTTAAAATGTCAATCAACTAACAAATCACCCTCCCAAACTAAACCTACCAAACAAACTAACAATCCTCTTAAATCTCAAAATCAAACACACATCATCCCCCACCTAACTCCACCGCACCCCGGCAGACTTCCTACCGTACATATGAGTACCGGCTATCGGAATGTAAATCGCTCGTTCCTCGCCAGGCCGCCTCTCCCGTGTGTGTTACAGGTGGCGGCCAGACACGCGGGGGCACACACACAGGCACACACTCTTACCGGCCTGCGCGAATCGTCTGGGAATTCTTGGAAGAAGCCGTGCTCGCGTCTGTTGGGCGCCCGGACGGCGGCGGCGGCACCGATGACTCATCCAGTAAAGGTCTAACCTGCGCTGCTTACTCGCGGCGTGCATTGCGCCATATACAAGAGCTCTGGTTCCCGCTACTATATACTTGCGATACAAGTAGCGAGTGTAAGTGTATAGGAAGTCACCCCCTTCTTCGGCAGTTTCATCCTCGCTCGCGCGCTCTGCAGCTCTTAGTCATCGCCGTGCCGTGCGTGTCTGGGTCATCTACCTTTCTGTACGCTAGATTTTTTTTTTTTTTGCTGCTGCTGCTCTTGGCTTCTCCTTTATCATCGATTTCCATGCGCGCCTTCCGGTTTCCCAGTGGATGTGTATTAGATCGAGGTGGGTGATAGGCTGTGGATGAGTCGTGGTTTAATTATGGCTGTAATTGGGTAAGAAAATGTTGAGGTAGGTGTAAGTTGTTGTGAGGAGGAAAAATGATTTTTCGCAGACTGGTACTGGGAAGTTAGACGTGCGTTTGGACTGATTCACTTGACGTCACTAATTAGTTCGAGGTAGATCCTGCAGTTTTATGCTGTTTAGTTTACTGTTTGGGATGAATCATGCTTCATGAATATTACGGTTTTTGATGATTAAGACTAGATAAAATGTGTTTACGTGTGCGTATATTAAAAATAAATACTTTACTAATAATAAGCGGTTTATAATGTTATTTTTATTAAATTCTTTTTATGAAGTTAATGTTCCTATTGGCCGATAAATTTATAGACAGTTGATACATTATTACAACAGACAAAAAAGAGGTAACAATTTACAGATTTGTTCTTTTATCGTATTTAATAAAACTAAATCTTCAATAAGTTACAATCCGCACAATATCCAACCCTGCATTCAAACAAAAAATAAACTTCATCTCCCACCAACGATATTTTCTCAACTCAAGTGCATCCATTAACCAAGGCGACATCTCCCCGTCTCGCTTCGCGGAAGGTATACGCACACTAACGCCTCCCTTTTTCGAGACGCGCGAAAATTAACTCTCAAGTGTGCCTCTCTCCATCTCCGTCTCTCTCGACTCCGGCATTTCCGCGCGATATCTCCAAAGGGGGACCGAATTAATAATATCGTTTAGAAATGATTCAGGAGAGTAGTCTTCCCTCTCGCGTATTTCGCCGACTCATTGTCTCGATCCAAGCAGCTCGTGCTTGTCAGTAAAAGCACTCTCCGCGGCGGCGGCTCTCAATAAAGGCGCCTGCACAATCAAACATTAACCCCCTCGTCGCGCTTGCGAAAGCCTGCGTTGTATGTATGTATGGAGCTGGCTGTGAGGATGGATATACAAGGAGCAGGCGCGTGCAGTGCAACGTTATGTATTATAGGTATGCGCGCAGTGGAGCGAGTCGGCTTGCCAGACGGGCCGAGAAAGCGCTCCGAGCTTTGTGACAAATTGAATCGAATGTGAGTCTCGGCTGGTGGAAGGCAAATAAACAAAAAGGTTGATTCTATTGGTGGAAGGAGCTTGTATGGTTGTACTGTGTGGGTTCTCAATATGTGTGGAGATGCGTGGATTTATGAGTTTATGACTTTTAATCTTGTTTTTGTACGTTTTAGTATGAAAAAGTTGATGTTGGATATTTCAGAAATGTTTTTTAAAATATAATACAATAATAAATAAAATTAAGAAATCCGCAATAACATTTCATTTTAATTAACGCAATCAACCCAAAGATATTATCTTCAGACAAATTCGGCGAGTAACTACACACCCACCTTTTACAACTCAGCCAAATGAAGTCATACCTATCAATTTACAGCACAGATTATACACTGTATAAAGTCATAAGACCGGCAAAAAACTTTCGTTGCTCACCGAGCCCGCCGGGCCGAGCCGCTCCGCGCGCTCGTAAACGCGTAATTAAGTATTCCTTCTACGAGAACAAAACTAAAGCAACGCACTTTAGCACGCGCCTCTTTCGTCGGCTCCTTATCTTTCCGCGGTTCACACAAATAACGAATAAACCACGCGACTTTTGCATAGATAAAGACCTCAGCCGAGGTCTGGGTTAGTCTACATACAAAAGCACGGCCGTGGGGGTGGTTTATGAAAGCCGCTTTAAGGAGAGTCTGGCGAGTGCGTGGGCGTAAGAGAAAGAGAAAGTAAACAACGGGGCTGATTTCGGGGAATCGCGATGTCTGGGAGAGAGAGAGAGAGAGAGGCCTGGGCCGACTGTATAATGTAGGAATATGCACGAGATTACAGAAACGCAATCAGTTTCGAGGAGTAGCCGCTCGGTAAGAAAAAGGAGCGCGCGCTTTTAAAGTATATAAGGGAGGAAGGGAGGAGGGGGTGAGAGGCCGGGCAAACGGATAAACATCAGCAATATTTGCGAAAGTGTGTTTCTTAAATAGAAACGCGCTTCGGCTCGATGTTATCTTTCGTTTTGTTTTCTTTTTTTCATTTGAGTCAGCTGCGTAGGCAATCGCTTTAAAAGGAACAAATAAAATTTTCGCTATAGTTATATAATGACAATTTGTATTCAATGTTGATAAGAAGTGAGTGGGTTTGTTTCTTTTTTAATTGTGTTTTATCCATTTATTTTTGATGATAGTTTTTTTAAAGTGTTTTTGAAGATAATTGAAGATCTGGAAACTAAAAGGGCACAAAGCCCATTTGAATAACATTGACTATGCGCCTTTTTAGTTTTCAGACCCTCAATTTTATCCCATTAAACTTATGTGACCCAATGAAAAAGTAGAATCTGACAAACCTAAATTTGAAAAGATTATTTTTTATAAATTGATGTTAGGGTAATAAAATATTAGAGCAAATGACGTTACAAAATTTTAAATTAGTTAAGAATTTCTGCAGTAATTAATACATAAAAAGCAACAAAAATATTAAATATATTAAGTATTATCTGGATAACCAATGAAAACAGAATAATAATTGTCCAGCGTAAGTATATTCAATAAACTAAAACACTCTACTACCCTCATTTCTTTGTTCCTGAATAACAATGGCATCTCCACCACCAACAATAGCATAAAAAAAGGTACACCAATGTCCTGAAAGCTTCTAAATCGTCATTTTCGGTTTCCCATAATCTTTCTCCACAGCCTACCCCAGCAATCGCGCATTTAATGAGGGCTAACCTCACCCGCTCCGGGCGATTTCCCACCACGCGTATAGCCCGAAACACCACTTATACGCTGCAAGGCACCGAGCAGCACACACCGACGGCCAAAACCACTCGTGCACTTTTGGCCTTTATTAAAATGCGCGCGAGCCACCTACGATTCTCCCTCTTCTCCGTCTTCTTTTCTTCCTTCGACTCCCTATTACAAAATTACAGTGATTAGCTTAACGTATAGGTAACCACCTACACTAACCACCGTACCCTCTTGCCCTGGTCTAATTTCTTTTTTTCTTTAACTTTCTTCTTCTTTCGTCCCACGCGGGGTAAGTTGTTCATTACCATGAAGTGCGTGTGTACGCGAAAATACGTAAAAAGTATGTGTTTGGCCCGGAAACTTTCGATTTCGTTGTTGTGCATTTTCGACTGAGAGAGCGTACGAAAGGAAGTGCGCGAAGGTAGTAATTTCGAATTGCAAAGGCAGTTTTTTCGTTTTTTTAAGGTCAGGAAGGTACTTTGGGAATCGAATCTTTGAAAAGAACGGACAAAGTGAATGTATGCACTTAGGCATCTGTATGCCTTGTTTTAATTATTTAATCACGTGTTAACAAGATAGCTGAATTATTTAGTTATCTATTTAGACGGCAATTCTCGTCGTTGTTTCAGATAAATTAAAATTTAGTTAATCTCGTGTATATTTTTTATATTTCATTAAAAGTATTCATTTCGCAAAATGTAATTAAAATAACATTCTGCAAAAGTATAAACAGTGATAAATAT
>UELX01003456.1:0-23241 GCA_900480035.1 Eupelmus urozonus | reverse complement strand
CCAATAGGGCTATCAAATGACGATGAAAACATGTTGTACAATTCCTTTTAAGTATAATAAATTCTTTATTTGTTTAGCATGTCTAGAATTTGATTATAACAAATTGCTTTTACGAAAAAAAAAAAAAAAAAATATAGATGATTTGTAGTTCTATTGTTAAAGAAAAGATTACTGATGCCTAAAGTATACCAGCTAACTCATACTTAAATGAAAAGAAAGTCATTTGAAATTCGTTTGAAATGATTCGTAGTTTTTATTGTTAAACAAAAGATTACTGAAGCCTAAAGTATACCAGCTAACTCATCCTTAAATTAAAACAAAGTCATTCGAAATTTGTTTGAACTGATTTGGCAAGAGAAGCAATATCCGAGAAGAAAGAAAATTAAAAGCGCAATAAGCAGAAAAGAGCGCCACAAAATACTGGCTACAGAAGGACACCGAGAGATATCCTCTAGATATAGAAATGTCTGAGCGGCAGGGGGGGCGGGAGGGCGAGAAAGGAGTACTTAAAATCGCGAGATAAGCTTATTTTATTGAGTCGAGGGGAAAACTTAGTCAGTTCCTTAAAGTCTTTTTGCCGGAGAGCGATCATTGTCAGGCGAGCGTGAGCTGAAAGGGTAATGCTCGTCATCCGCTCGGGCGCCGGAAATCCCGAAAGTTTTTGGCAAATTTCGCTCGCCGGCTGAGACTCTCGCTCACGCGCTTATGCCGTAGCAAATGGCCAATAGATAACAGTAATGATGTCGGCCGTCGGCAGAAGGGAGAGACAGAGAGATAGAGGGAGAGGGAGAGGGGAGTAGGGGGGAGAGAAAGAGAGACCGCTACGAAAGTTTAAGTCGCACAAGGACGCCATTTCGGAGAATTCCTAGAACCATTCCGCTGCCTCGGAACGGCTCTGACAACAGCGAAATCGAATGCACGCTCTTTTTTAGAAGAGCTCTTCTCTTTCCGCTCCTTTCTTTTGTCCCGCTTTAGCTTGTTCTCGTGCTTGCCTGAAGAAACCTAGTTATCTACCGGTGAAAATTGAAACTTTTTTTTTTTGCTTCTCACTCCAGTCCCAATATCGCTCTCTGGCTCAAGACTTTCTTTATTAACTTCTCGATTGTTCATACTTTTTATGTTTTATTCCGTACATGTTAGCACCTCTTGAGGTTATAAAACTTTACGTATACAACGTTTCAATAAAAACATCATTTCTATTGTCACACAAAATCCATCACTTTTCGTACCTCCAACCTTTCTAGGTTTCTATACCATCCATAAAAAAACTCGATAAATAAAATTTTACGGTCTAAAAAATTTAATTATTTTACCAGCTTATAAGGCTCGTGTGCGAAAAGTTTATAATTGAAGTGGACTTTTGGACGTTAAGGATAAAAACTTTTACAGAAATTACAACCTCCAACATATAAAGCGCAAACAGCCACGAGAGACGAAGAGGGAGGCGGGCTAGAGCAATAAAAAAAGCAACAATAATCGTCCTCGCCTAAAGGGATAAACACAGCTCCACGCGAAAGCAAAAGGAGAAAGAGAGCGCGAGCACATCATATATAGTAGCTCTCATCTCCGTTTCGCTCTCCTCCTCTAAAAAATGCCATTGAAGCGGCATTAATTCTTTTGTTTTCTAGACCGGCTTGCTTTTGTTTCGACGGCGGCATCCCAAATGCGCGGATCTACTTTGCACCGACACCGAACCAGTCGGCGAGGAGAAGCCGGGGCTACAATAAAGAGCAAACGAGAAAAAAAAGAAAGGGAAAAGAAAAAAAACACACAGGCGCCACGTTTTTGGAGCGAGAAATCACGTTTGTTGGTAAAACACAAGTCGCGCAAACTCGTGAGAGAGTGAGAAAGCCGGGGATAAAGAGGGGCGGGAGAGAGGAGGGAAAGGCGAATAGGTGTACGGCCGCGGGACTGATGTTGGCTCGATGTAAACAACACTCCTCCCCCTAGCCCCACCCTCTCCACCCCCTAGCTCTCTTCCATCCTCTCGACTCTGCGCGCTTCCTCCTCGCGCTCTCGCTACGACAGTTCAACACAACAGCAGCAGCAACTGCTGCCGGCGTCGCGCTGCTCTACAGCCAACGATCCAATTACTGTCACATCAGCACTCCATTCTCACCTTATGCCGGCTTTTTTTACCTATTTGTTCCGCGAAAGCATGAGATCTCTCGGCCATTATCGCCTTCTTTTGATCTCAAATCAATTGCAAACCCTCAATCAGACATTAATTTCTTTCTCTCGCCCCCGTAGCGTTGAAAATTGAAAATGCCGCGCGCTCTCGTTTTTTCCTCGCGCCGTTTGCAATTGACAAAGTGCGAAGCCTCGAGGGACGCCAAATTAAAACTCGCTAGCTAGAAACAAAGGCGTAAGCTGAAAACTTTGACGTAGTCGAACGATTGTCTCTAGCGCCAGCTAATCACCAATTCCCCAGTGCGCATTAGCCAAGGCGGCAAAATTTTCGAAAACAGCTCGTCAGTATATATACACAGCCAGCTTGGTATAAGCTCAATAAATCTTGCTTCTTCCCACCTTTTTCGATCCTCCCCGTCGCTTGCGCGCGCGACTCGCAGACTCAAGAGCGGAGAGAATCGCTAAGTCGGGTTACAGTTGGCCCAAGTTTCCTCCGTTAAGTGACTAATTTGTGCGCGAGAGGAGTTTGCGCGCGGGCAGAATGAGAGAAGAGGGGCAAATCGCCCGGGCCCGTTTAATAAATTGCGATTATCTCACGTGGATCGTTAAAGCTCCGCAGCGTAAGCTGGGCTACGCGCGCGCGCGCTTACCTATATACCTAAGTAAGCGCGCGCGTGCGCCGAGCAAAGTTTTCTCGATAAATGCGCGTTGCATCGGCGGACGGTCTGAAAAAGCCGGAAGCCAACTATCGCGGAAATATGTGAGCGAGCCGGGGATCTTCATTTATCGAGCAGGCCGGCATTCCTCAGCGGCGAGCCAGCCCAAGCGGCGGGGCTTGAAAATTGTTCTGTAATTTACAGGCCTGCCTCGCTGTATGATAAATCAGTGCGCGACTCCTGGCGCTTGTACACGTGTGTAACAGGCCTGAACCGCAGCGCCGGAATACCTTCGCCAACGACTTCACCTTTGCAAGCTTGAAGCCACCCTACGCCCGCCTCCGTACGTCTTATCTCGGAGCTTGCGCCTTCGGGCTTTTCACGCGCTTCGACGCTCGGCGTTTTTCCGCTCAATTTTCGCTTCTCCGTTCACCCCCACGGCCGACGTGCACTGGAACTTGGGCGCGATAGAGAGGACGCTAATCGCACCGGAAGTGGCTCGGTGCGGTCGACTTTTTGTGCTTTAGTTCTATGCAAACTTTTAATTGCTAGCCTGTTTCTTGGACGCGGACTATCTTTCTGGGGAATTAGTCTTCGTCGGGATTTTTTGGGTTGCGGTTGGTCTGGTAGTTTTTAACTGGAACTGGGGCGGCGATGGGAGATACGGACGTGACTTTTGCCGATTGTTAATCGCGCTGATTTTTAAATGGAGAATGTGATTTTTAAAATAATTTATGTTTTAATATAGTGCACGCGGAATTAATCGAGTGCTTTCGTTGCATATTTTAGTGAATGACTGCTGCTGTTGCCAAGAATTTCAAACTTGAAAGCAAACCGTGATTTATCTATATTGTTTTATAACAAAATTTGCAATCTTCTTCGCGTAGTTATTTAAACAAAGATTTAAGTGCAATTTAATTTTTATAAATAAAGTTGTTTTTAAAGTGAATTGAATACTTTTCCATAAATATTTATACCCATAGTACTATGTTTCTTAAGTACGTAGTGAACAAAGTTTAAATTACGTAACCGCAGTCATATATAAAATTCACACTACTTTTAATTGAAAAACAGAAATATGAGAAATAAGGTAAACTTATGTTTACGAACACTTTGAAATAAGAGCATTAACCTTAATTATAATTTTATAATATCTATTATTACTTTGACAAGAAAGATCCCCTATAAGATTGGCGCAGTATGATTGTTTTTGTACTTTGCAGGAAAGTTTGAATCACGGAAGTTGAGCTAAAATTAACCGAGGGCTTGTATATGGCTAAAAAAGTAAATTTTTTGTTGTTACTTCGCAAAGAATTTTATAAGTAGTTTGTAATTACATAACGCGAGCGAGTTTGTAAGTTAATTAATTAAAGTAAAATAAAGAGGAAAGGCGATAAACTGTATATAGAGTAGCGATGCTCGAAGAAAGTAAATGGCTTTGAATATTGAGTGATGTAATTTTAATAAAAGCCGGGAGTAGAAACGTACAGTAAATAAATCGCGTGAAATTGTTTAAAAGGTTTTTCCACTACCGGGCGGCATTCGTTAAAAAGGGAGGAAAGTTGTATTTTATGCCGCATTTTACGATTGCTACTCAGTCGAGGTGCTTTAGATAAAGCGAAATGTCCTGGCGGATTGCGCCACAAAGGAGGAGTCTTGAAAAGGAATAAACTTTTAATATTGAAAACTAGCCGATTGCTTTTAAAGAGCGGCATTGGGTAAAGGTGGGCAGAGAAAGACAAAACGAGAGGGAGAAAGAAAGAAAGAAAAAAAAAAAAGAATTAAAGTCTTGGAAACAAGCGAGCGAGCAAAGTAGGGGAGAGGCAACTATACGCGCATTGGTGATAAACGCGCGAGTTTATTCCATTGAGTAATTGCGCAACGCTTCTGCCTCGCTATACGCGCCTTCCTTCAATGAACTTTACGTTATGCGCACGGCTATTTCTGAATAAGTTTGCAAAGGACTCTTCCTCTCTCGAATTGTTTACAAGTGCTGGGGCACCAATTACCAAGCACTAGAGAGCGCTGCGCGCGTCTTTGTGGCCGGATTCCGAAGTAGAGGGAAAGCACATCTTCTCGTCACCGTGACTTTGAGGCATTCGAATGAGCAGCGGAAATTTGCCTTCGTTTCTCGAGGCTAAAAGGCTGCCGCAGCCAGTGGCGTTGCCCTTGCCTCTGCTCTTATTCGTTCGGAACTTTACTGATTCCGTTCGCGCTTGCTGGCTGCGCGACGCACCCCCACAGCTGCCCCCCCCCCCCTTTGTTCTTTGTTCAACTAAAAAGTCTTTCTCTTTGTCGAACCAAGGATCAATTAGCTTTTACATTTAATTGCGATTGTTGTCTTTTATTCTACATCATTACAGCTTCTCCGACTGGACTCGAAATTAAGTCGCAATTGATTGTTGAAGAAGTAAACTTATAATTGACGTTTATTGTTAAAATTATTATGTTTATATACTTTGTTCTGAGCAGATTAGTGCTTTAATTAACTTGGAATGAAAAACTGTATTTTTCTATGAGAAATCAGTATCGAAAGATCATTAGATAGATAATATTGAATTATATTATAATTACCTTCATTTAAAACTGCAATCATATTGCACCGATCGAAATAGTGAAAAATCTCTTCGACTTTTGTAATTTGACATGTCTATGGCTTTTGACGTATACGTCGATATTTCAATTATAACATTGTCCATCAAAAATTTAGATTATTTTCCGGAAAGTAAATTTTTATAGGAATCTCGTGTATATGCAAAACCAGTTTTTACGAGTTTTCAAAACTGCCTGACTTTAAAAATTCCCTTTATAATGAAACTATTTCAAACACAAAATTGTTATTTTGTATAAATCTTATGTTATGGTATATATTTATTTAAATACTTCACTTAATTTTTTGACATATAAAACATATAGAATATAAAAGAACACAATTTCGATGACATTAGGGATTAACATAAAGTTTATTTAATTTTTTGTTTTGCATTCTTACACGGAGAAAAATATACTAATATAAATTATTTTATTTTTAGAAAAATTATTGTAATTTATATCAAACACGATACGAACTTAATTTATGATATATTATCACACGCTTCTATGTAGTAGCTTTTTAGTAAAATGTATTTTAACGTTTAAGGAAAAATAATGTTTAACATAGAAAAAATATATATCATACCACAAATACATAACAAATACTTATACTGCACTAAATATGAGATTTTTGAAGTAACTTATATAAGATACATAATTAATGTATAATAAAGATTCTATTTTTTTTTAAACAATTTAATTTTATAGTTAGCTTAAAATTAACAAGTAATTTTAAATAAATTTAGAATTTTTTTATAAATAATTTTAAAAATGTAAGTTATAAAAATAAATTCTTTCTGCGTCGAAAAAAATTGAAAAATATTTTTTTGGAATTGTTTCAAGTGTTTCATGTAAAATAGTATTAAAAGACTAATAATTTTCCATTCTTAGGACATTTATTCAATGTAAGCATTGCGCGAACAGTTTGCAAGAATATTTAATAAATTATACCTGATTAATTAATCTATTTCACAATTATGTATTTATGAATCTTTCTTAATCATTCACCTTGCAAATTACATACGATATAATCTCATTCATTTCAATCAAATACAATATTCAATAAGTTACTATTTATTTAGATTTGAAATTATTTTTTTCGTTAACAATTTATGCCCAAACTATTTTTACAATTATAAAATAAACAAAATTTAGCTTCTTTTATTTATATAAAAAAAGCTAAATTTTGTAAAAAAATATTTTCTTTGCTTATTTTTAAAGATCAATGTATGTTTAAAATAAAAGCAAGTATCACATATAAAAAATGTTGCTTGATAAGATTATATTTTACTTTCTACTATATTATGCAATATACATTAAATTTAGTAATACAACGGTTGTTATTTTTAATTAATTTTAATAAAAGTATACCTAAAAGATGTTACATTACGTAGTTAGTCTGCTAGGTAATTGTAAAAAAGTTTTAAATACTAATTATTCCTCAATTGATTCTTTATTTGCAATTAACTTATAAATAATATACTATTAATTAAGATAGTTTTTCGCATTTTTAAATCACTTAAAAATATACAAATTTATCTAATTAATAAGAGAGAATGACATCGCTGGACGGGTCCTTCGCTGCCCGATCGATCATCCAAGTTAAGCAGTATATATTGCGGTTAGTACTTGGATGGATTACTGCTTTACCACACTATCAAGGTTTTTTCCAACTATGACCTCAGGGGGCGGAGATAATTTGGATATTTTTCATAAAACATGTTCAAGTTTACCCTTACGTTGATTACTATTCTCGGCGGATATTTTTACGTCCATATCATGGTTTTCTCTCCTTTTTATCTTTGACTAGGAGAGATGCGGTAATGGTAGGTGTAATACGTTGGAGTGGGCGGATATCTAAAATATACCATTAAGCCATTTTTGACTATTGCTGATATTTTGAATGCTTTTCGGGTTGCTACTGTGTGATGTCATTTAAGATACTGACGTTACATGGACATTGCAATCAACTTCTATGTAGTATCTAATAAATTTTAGGTTCAATGAAATAACCTTTATAAGGTTTCGTTATTCTACGTATAACCAGTAAAATAATTTAAATATTTAAAACTTAAATTATTCAAATTTCACAAAAAAAAATTAAAATTAAAATGAATTGATATAATAAACGTATACATAAAAGCGCGCTTCTTTCAATATTATTTAACAAATATAATTCACAATATTTATTTGAAAAATAAGAGGGAATTTGTATTCAATGCACTTAAATAATAACAATGCTAAATTTTTCTTTTACAAAATATCATTTACTAATTGTATAAATTTTTAAAAATTTGTACCTTAGCCGTAAAAATTCGAGGACACATTCATGAATAATGTGTTTAGATACTTTTTTCTCAACCTTCGAACCGACAGATCATCAAGTATTTATATTTTTAATTTCAAATTATACCGTCTGACCCGAAAAGAAATCCTCAAAAAAGTGGAGGAAGCATGACAAAAAACATTAGTGACAGCGAGACTAGACTTCATCATTCATTTTTAAAAAATCACCCTGTAAATTGATGCAGATGTTACTACAAGCACTTAAATTATTAAAATTTTTTAAACGAAATATTGAAAAACGCGAGTCGGGCGCATTTTTCAGCTTTCTAAAGCCGAAGTCACGTAATGTACACTCGCTCTTAATATCTTTTTTATCTCGCTGGCACACATTCGCGCGACGTCGAGTGAATTTAAAAATTGTCCGCCACAATAATTATTATGTAGAAGTGCAAATGTTCTTCTCTACGATTATGTTCTTTCTGGGTAAGCTTGTCTTAATAGCTTGACACTTTTTTTTAGTACTTTGTACTTTTCATTACCGCGTTCCTTTTACCTTCCATCTTCGCTTCCTTCTTTTTCCATATTTCTCCTCTTCTTTTCTTTTATGGCGTGGCTCTTTCCGTTTAATAATAAAATGCAACGTAATACCATTACCATACCGACGGCTTTCAACACAGTTGACCGAGAGAATCGGACTTTAACCTTTATGCTCTACTTTTCAGCAATCTTTTTCGTCAGATTTAAGTTTCACGGCAAAATCTGCCCGAGCTCTTTAAATTATGCTCACTACAGGCGGAAAAAAAATGAAAACACGAAATTCAGCGACTCATTTCTCGTCCGTATAAATAACCGAGAGCAATCTCACATGTGACTCTTTTTCACCCAAAAACGTCCCTGAAAACAAATTTTTTGTTCGACCCACAAAAGCCGTTAAAAAAAACACGTTGACAACGTTCGTAAAACAAGATAAGTAAAATTCTTTTACAGGCGTCAAAGCGATCAAGGCTTCTCGGGTGGCGCGCTGGGAAAGTCAATTTTTGGAATTAATAAATATTTGCCGCGGTGCTTATCGGCTTAATCGTTTTGCGGCGGCGCGTAAAAACAGGCGCTCGCGTTATGAACGGTATAAAATCGATATTACGTAATTCGCGCGCAGCGCCGGCGCTGGGCATCGTATACAGGGGAACGACTGCGCTCGTCGAGCTGTATTGAGAGCGAGAGCAAGGGAAGAGAGAGAGAGAGAGAGAGAGGGAGACGTAAGCCGCGCGTAATATTACTCGTGCGCTGTGCTCCATATATATACGTATATATACATTCTCTCTCGCTCGCGACTCGCGCGCGGCTACAGCCCAGAGTAAGATCCATTAGCGCGAGCATCGTATTCAACCGAGCCTGAGAGCTGCACTGGCTGGGCTGGAAACGGCACAGAGAAAGAGAGAGAGAGGAGTGGGAGATAGAGAGAGAAGCCAATAAACAGAGGCGTAAAAATGCAAAAGCAGAGCATTAGAAGAACAAGACGAAATGGAAAAACGGCTGAAAGCAGCGGCGGCAGCGTGGCCGCGTTCTTCTCCTCTCTCTCTCTCTCTCTCTCTCTCTAGCTCCAGAGCCCTCGGAGCTTGACAATTCAGTTTGCGTTCCATCATTTGCTGCCGCCGTTGGAGAATAAAAAGCCAGAGCAGCCGCCCAAACGAACCTATAGATATAGAATGCGCCTGGAATATATAGGTCCCGGCGTCACGTATGTAATCTAATTTACACGCTTCGCTGGGGATCAGGCTTGTTTTGTATGCATTGTGCGCCTCGACCGCCGCCTCAGAACCATCCTATTAATAGAACACCTGATATTGCGCCGCGTAAGAAGCATTTTCGCGTTATTTACGCCCGCATATCAAACAAACGCCGAGCGCGCTCGCTGCTCTCCGGCTGCTTCTATTTCGCCTCTATGATCCTGACGGCGTACAATAGCTGCACCTAAATGCTTTCATTGCTGCTCGAATTATCTTCTTGATTAAGCTCCTTCCTATCCTCGTTCTATCTTAATATATCTCGGTCGCCGCCGCCCCCGCCGCTTTATTATTTACTCTTATTATGGATTTAGGATCTTTCTCGTTTATTATTATTAAGGATCTTTTCGTCAACGCTTATATCTTTTTCGACGTTTCATTTCAGTCTAGACTTTAAAGAAATTGAAGATGACTATTCGAAACCGTAATACGATTCTTTTGCTTGGATTTATTTTAACTTTCTTAATATTAAACGGGATTATAATTGCATGGTTCTAAGATGAAAAATGTTTGTAAAGCTCAGCCCTTTGATTACACAATCCTGTCGGATACAAAGCATTCCTGCCTGAATTTATTGCTAAATTAAAAACAAAAGCAATTAGCCGGGATTTTATTCGCGTAAATTTTCCGCTCAATTAAAGAGGGAAAAAAAGCAAATTACTTGATTTCCCACGAGTTTCGTGTTTGTCCTACATTCGTTTCTGTTATAACTGCGCCGGTATTGAAATATATCGACGGAATTGCAGAGAAAAAAAAGGAATAGGAATAAAAATTGCTATTTAATAAAAACGAGAGAGCGCGCGCGCGCGCGCGCGCGAAGCCTTCGGGAGCCCCCGCTTGTGGCCGAGCGCATTGCAAAATTCATTACAGAATCTGTCGGCTCTCGGAATTGCGTTACCTTTCTTCGATTTATCCATGCAGTCCCCCTAAAAATTCACGCATCGGAAAGTCATAATTCCGTTATGGTTGCGGCGGCCCTATATTTTCGGATCGCTCGGCAGCTCGCGCGCGCCGATATATAGGAAAGATCGAGAATCCGAAGGAAAAGTCAATGATGGAAGAAAATTCGCGTGGATGGTGATTGACTCGTGTTCATTTTGCCAGGCAATGTTCAAGGCGAGCGAGCAGCTCCGGGGAGCTGGGCACGCTGCAGCGGGCCGTGCGCGAGCGGCGCGGGCATGGGACGGAAGTCGACGGAATCGAAATATTCAGTATTTCCAATTACTTTGGTTCCCCGCTCGATCGGACGTGTCCCAGGACGCTCGACTATCGCACGAATTGGAATTTCATTTCGTTTTAATTGAACGTCGCGTCGCATTCCAATTCGCGAGAGTAGTTGCCAGTGCAACTCCGACGCGCGGCCGCGCGCGCGACTACGCGCTAAAACTTTTATATTTCGATCGCTTCTTCTTTGCCCCACCGCCGCCGCCGCCGAGCGTTTCAGACGCTTTTTCATCAGCCGTCTCGTGAAAAATCTCTCCGCCAGCCCGGGGCTTTTTCCTTCTTTCATCGCTTTTCACGCTTCCCTTAACCTTTTATCTTAACGCCTCTTCCCACCCCCCACCCTCCCGCTCTTTCTCTCCCTTTCACTATAACTTTGCGAGTCGAGTAAACAGATGGCGTATTTATTCTAACCATTACATCCGCGATCCGCGCGGCGGGAAATTCAGGGAGGAATTAAAAGTAAAAAATTAGCCGAAATTCACGCGGAGCGTGAAATGAACAATGTAAAGTTTGCGCTGGAGCTCTAAATTTGGCACTGATGTACCGAACGTAGGTTATATACGTGTGTACATATGCATAGTTGTAAGTGCGAACGAACATACCCACGCGCGCTGCGCGCAGTGCTAATTGAGGATACTTCATTATCTCTTTTATTAACACGTGCGCTGCGGAAAATTAACATTACTCGTCGGCCGCCGCCTCTAACAAGTGTAACTAAAACTCAACGGGAAATATAATGCAGAAGAAACACAGCGGTAATAGCAAGTATATCCAGCTGCCATAAAGCCTTTGAAGCGGCAAAATTTTTCAAACGCATCGACACGCGCTCACATCTATCCGCGAGAGAACGTCAAATTTTAATAGCACGCGCGCTTCAAAGGGAAGGCCCCGCGCGCCAGAGGAAATAGGAAATCAAAGCTTGAGAACAAAATAAAATTCCAGAGCATGCACAGCCATGTACGTGTACATTCCCTTCGTGCACATGTAAGTGCAGTGAGCGAAGCGGGAATCGGCTTAGCCTCGCATATATACATCGCCAGTGACCAGAGAGCACTACAATACCTATATACATATACATACAGGGAACGGCCTCAGCAGGCAATCCTCTCGTTTTTCATGCGCGCAGGAGACATAATGCGCGTCGTCCCGCGGGAGGGCTGAAGACGCGCGCGGCCACAGGGCGAGAGAGAGGCTCGATTAAAGTCTTCGTCCTCGCACCCGGCCGTATCGTCTTTTGCAGAGAGCGCAGAGAGAGAGAGAGAGAGAGAGACACGGCCGACCTACATCGCTCCGGGCATTTCATTTCGACTGCCGGCGCCGCAGCCCTGCCACCCGGGATTAACATTCAAATATATAACATCCGGCTGTGTGGATAAATATGCTCTCTCGCCTTCGCCGCCGCCAAAGGCGCGGTATAACGCGCGGGAGTCTACGTGCCCTTATAGCTCTACGTGCGGGGTAAATGTTTGTGCAAGAAATTTCATTCTTGCGCCCCCGCCCCCAGGAGCAGCTTCCTCGTAACAGCCGCGTCTCTTTTGCCCGCTTCTCTCGCCGCGATGCGATTATCGTGCTCGTTTCTGTTTCGCTGCTGCTTTTTTTTCCCTCGGTTTCCGGCTCTGCTGGGCTGCTGAAAAAATTGTCTTCGTATATTGCAGTCTGGGGCTTACGCTTAGCTGAAGCCGGGGGTATGCAGGCGCGAGGAGTGATTGGTTAGATTGTGTCAGAATTCCTGGCTTTTTAAGGGATGCTTGTTAGGTGGACGCTTTAATTTTGAGAATGAGGATTGCGGACTTTGTAAGGTGATGAATCTTTGTGGTAATAATTTTCTAGGTTTGTAAACAAATATTGTATACAAATTGATTATAAATCAGTGCGACAGTCAGAATCCATACAGAACCAAAAATCGCATAACTTGAAGAAAAACTTAAGTAGTTAGGTTTTCGATAATTAAATCTAATTCAAGTGTTCAAAAAAGAAACAGTCAAATCCTAATGGTAACAGTATTTGCTTTCGTTCTGAACCTTATTTATGATTTGTGGAAAATCGTAGGTCACCACCTTGCGCACGCCTACCTTATATACCTCCTGATGCGTAACTCTTTCGTGAAAAAGCTCTTCGCACCTCTGCTTATGCCAACACTAGGTCGCTAACACTGAGTTGCTAGCAATTAGGAAGCACCTTGAGATGAGATTAGCCTATCCATGACCATCCGTTGCCGAGACGTAGACTTGCTGCGGGATGCGACGATCGAGTTACAGTACGGCTACCGTATACATTATCAGTATATTGGCTGTATGGGCTTAGGCTTAGGGTCAAAGTACTATGCCTTTGATCTAGCCTAATATAATTTCGTTATTGCGTCCAATCTGTAATGACAGCGAAGGCTTCTACCTGGTAGATTCCGATGGCTGCCTGAGGTAATGTAAGTAATCAAGGAAGACAATCGAGGAAGATCGTATCTGACGAAAAGTTTGAAAGCAATTGCAAATTGATATTGAATAATTATAATAATAGTGAAAAATGCTAAAATTTATACTAGTCTTTTGATTATAATTAATCTCATGTAGATTATTTATAATGACATACTATACGGGTTTATTAAAGTCAAAAACATGCATTTTGATAATTTACACTATTAAATATACACATTTAAAATGTTTTTTAAGAGATCTCATTGTTTTGGAATTTCTTGAAACTTTTACCAAACGTAAATAATATCATTATTTAAAGCTTGTATAATAAAATTTACATCTACTTCTGCAATGAATAATTGATGATTATAAGAGTTATTATCAAAGTTGTATAGATGAAATTGTTTAAGCCTATTAGTCAATTAGTTAATTGTATTAGTTTTCTTATTTTAGCTTTTTGGTAATTGTATTAGTTGTTATTAATTTATGTGATTTTGAGATATTGTTGGTTCTAAATCTTGACTCAATATTCCCAATTATATAAAAATACTAAATATTTTAAATATTCATAAAATTTTTAGATTAAACAATTAAAAAATTTGATCAAACGCCATTTTTAGATGCTCTGCAATATCGATTTAAAATTTCCACATATATCGCAGTATACATTTTTTAACCGACAAAAAAGAGCTTGGTCGATAAAAACACAGAGCGCGAGAGCCCCTTAAATTTCCTTTGCCTCGCTTGCATTGTAATCGGGATAATAATGTCTCGCGGATCGAGAGCGGGCCATAACGCCGGAGTCTCTGTACAATAATACCGTTGACATTGATAGCAATAAAACGCGAATCTCGTGTCGCTACACACACAAGATTTTCTCAATATTTCAAAAGAATCGTTCGCTCGGAGCTTCTGGACTGAAAAAAGCCAGAGACTTATCAGAGCGTGGCAGGAGGGGGCTGCCGCTGCCGCCGCCTGGGGCGGAGAGGGAAAATAATAAAAAGAATTGTAAAGTAGGGCGCCAAGGTTCTCTGAATTCCTGATCCTTAAATGCACGGCTAGACGCGCGAAATATAAAAAGCAGAAGCGCCGGACGGCGAGGATCTAGCGGCAAGGAAGAATAAGAAGAGGAAGAAGAAGAAGAAGAAGAAGAAGAGAAGCGCACGCGCACGCGCATTTTCTCGGGATGATCGAAAGGCTAAGCGGGTTAAGGCTGAGGGTAGCAGCTCTCGCAACGGTATAGTTCGAAAGAGCAAGGCGTCGTTCAGGTGAAACGAGATAGGTACGTAGAGAGCAAGAGAGAGTCCAAAGCAAGCTAAGAGAGAGAAGAAGAGCCGGGCTTGCGGAGAAGGTTGGAGGGGTGCTGTCGGTGTAGGTATAAGAAAAAAGGGTAAGGTGCTTGGGGTGGGAAGGTGGCTTTTTACCGGAAAAGTAAACTGCGGCGCTTGCGTCGACGGAAGAGAAACAAGCGCATCAGGCTCCGTTATCGCTCGGAGCGCAGCAGCGGCAACGACGTCGCGCATTTATGGTTCACGTTCGAGAACAACGAGAATGGGCAAAAAGTGGCGATGCGTCGTCCTACTTTCCTCTCCCAGGACTTGTCGGTTCTTCGCTTTGTCCCGCGGCTCTGTTCTTTCGCTCGACTTTCCTCCTCTCTCTCTCTCTCTCTCTCTCCTACCAAAGTCGCCCTCTCTCGGTATAGCGCGCACCTCTTCCTACTCTTTGTACCTTTCCTCCCCCTCGAGCGGCGCCTATACGTATTGCCGGCGCGCGCTCGCTAGCAAGCAGAGGCGCGCGCGCGTCAGCTCCCATAAATCAAAGAGAATCGCAAGAAAAGCCCCCCGCGCCGCCAAATCGCGAGCGCTCGCGTCTTTCTCTCTCCCTCTGTCTCTTTCACTCTTTTTCTCGCTCCTCCACTTCTTCGCCCTCGCTGCGCGCCTTTCCCTCTTCGCCGGCTCCTTCCCCAAGCCCGTCTTTTAGCCTTCCCTCCTCTTCCCCTAGAATCGAGAGCGCCACCCCCCCCCTTTTGTTTTTTACGAGTTTCTCTTTTCCATTCGACCGTTTTTTTTTACCCACATTGTGTTTTGGCGCTCTATCAGCCTTTTTCGGCTCAACTTTTTTATCTCAGCTTTACCCTCCCGCACCGTGGATGCTTCTCCCCCCTCAATCTGCCCCATTGTGAGAGCGCGCCTCTCTATTCCCTTCCTCAAGAGAGATAGCCTTTTCAACTTCTACTCGAATCAAATCCCCGCCTTGGTTATCGATCGTTTTTACAGCGCTTTCTAATTCCTACTCGAATTCCTAATATCAAATATTGTGCGATGGAATTACATCTTTGGAAAAAATAATCATGACGTCTTCTTAGCGTTATGCGCGTGGCTTTTTATTTGTAGAAATCAAGTTCATCGTGTGAGAGAAAGTTTTCGAATGTTTAGCTTACTGGCCTAATTTAGTATAACTTCAATTTCATGTTGCCTACTTATTTTGATAAAAAGAATGAAAATATATAATAAAATGAATTTTTTCTTCCCTTCTTTTCTTATAATATCACAAACATAAAATATTAGTTTAGCTATAAACAGTATTCGTAGAAAAAGTCTGAATTTCTTGGAAAATGTCAATAAGTAGGGTAAATAAAAACGTCTAAAATGAAATCTTATGTAGTTGAAAGCGTTTTAAAAGTATAAAATAAATAAATAAATAAACAATGTTTATTTAAAAAAATGTAAAAATTATCTGTAATATAAACGTAATACAAGAGAATTAAATGAAAAAGAGAATGAAAGAAATCACTTTTCAGCATTTCAAACGAATCAAAGGGAATACCTTTTTCAATCTCTTTACCAAAGAGACATTAGATTCTACGTTTTACCTACGAGAACAAAGAAGCACAAGAACAAGTTTTTACAATAAAAACCAAAAGCTCAACAATTATCCCACCTTAGAATTACCCATCATCACGTTCCCCTCCACCAACCTAACACTGTCAAAACCCATCCCCGCACTTCAATCCTAATGAGTAAATTGATCGAAGCTCTAGGCACGAACACTCCGTTAGCATAACAGCAGCAGCAGCAGCAGCAGCAGCAGCATTTAATGGTGACATCAAGAGGCCCGACATTCTTTATGAAACTTGAAGCGCATAACGTACGTACACGCGAGTGCGCTCGCTCGCTGCTGGGACGGAAACTCGCCTAGACGTGCAGCATAAGTAGCTAGTTGGCGAAGCTTCACGCAGCTTGAACAGTTGTACAGCGAAAGCTCTCTCAGATGTAAGGACTAGAGGGTGGGAGAGCGCGGCGCGTAGGTAACTTAGCCCAAGTAGTCTTGAGCCGGCTATGCCGCGTCACGTTCGAATCCGACGCGCGAGCTCTACAAAAAAGGATCCCGGGCGCTTTTTCGCTTGAAATATGAAACGATGAGGCTCAAAGGTCGTGTGCGGTGTTATATTTTTCCTTCTTTTTTTTTTTTCATTTCGGAGCGTACTTTTGAAAGAACTGCGAAAAAGCCTCATTGCTCACGGAGCTCGCGCTATCGCGGCCATAAATTTATGTGCGTGAATGCGCGTATTTACGCGGAAAATGCGAGTAAAATACGGATATCCGGATTTGTCCGGCTGTCTCCAAAATATAGCGCCGCGCGTATATATGCCCCCCCGTCGCGCATACAAAGCATAAACCGATATTGCCCCCGCGACCGGCTGTCAAACTTGCAAGCTCTTCCAGATTATGAATTACGGCGCAAAGCTTTGACGGCGCGCCATGTGATCCCTCTTTCGCTCTCTGTCTCCCTTCCCCAAGCCTCCATTTTTTCAAATCTGCGCTCGTAAAAAGCGACGCGAACGGCAAAAGTTATAAATACTTTTATGAAGTATGCGATACGACTGGAGATTCACGCTGAATAATGAACAAGAGCTGATTCGAGCGGGATAAGGCTTGGCTCTATGTATGTATGCATTGGAGGGAAAATAGCGTTATGCGATAATAGAATTATTAATCAAGCTGAAAACAAAGTAATATGTTAATTAAAATGAATAATAGCCGGGCAAGGAGGAAAGGCTTGTACAAGTTGCTTAACGGGCAGGTATAAAGAGGGATGGGCGCCTGGGCGAGATATAAAAGTGTACTAGGGCATGAGTAACGTATTTAATATTAGAAGCTTCTGGCGCGCATTCTTCCTTTTTGCGTTTAATCATCCTTTTTGCTCATAATAGTTCTCGCAACTCTCGGCTCGTCTGGGATCATTTTTTTTTCCTCCTACTCCCTCCTCCTGCTTCTACGGGGCCGCGACTCCAGACTCTCTATCTCCTTCCTCCTCTCCTTTATATATATATTCGCGCCCGTGTGTGTGTATATATATATAGCTCCCAGTCTTCGTTCCTCCTTCTCTCTCTCTCTGTCTCTGATTTTCTCGTTTCTCGATCTCCGTCGGCGTATCCCGAAGGTGCATTACGTCGCCGTGGCGGAAGTGGGTAATGCGCAAAGTAAAGCGGAAAAGTTGGGAAGTTTGGTTCGTTGCGGTGGCAGCGGCGGGTGAGGAGGTAGGAGCCGCGCGGGAATGAAGGAAAGACTCGGGGCAATGGGCCGACTTGGCTTTCTTCTTGCAGCGAGCCCAGCCCGGCGACGAGCAATCGAACAAGCCGCGTTCCGCTTTTTTTCTTATAAAAATTTTTCTATACTTTGAGAGCGCTCATTTTTACCTGGCATTTATCTACGTATATATATATATATATGCGCATGCCTTTCTTTGACTGTCGTACGTACAGCTTTATCGTTCCGCGTCATCGATTCAATTATGCCGCCTCTTTACCAAGCCAGTCGTCCTCACGGAATACATCCTCTAATTAAGGCGGAGCGACTTTGTACGCTCCGCGCGGCTAGAACGCAAAAGCGCTCAGAGCAGTCGTGTACTTCTCTTGCCCTCTCACTCTCTCCTTCTCTATCTTCCTCTCCCTTCCTCCATGCCGATGCGCTCCCGATGCGTTCTTGTCGCTCCGAGAGAGCCGCTTTTTATCGAAACGATTATTTCCGGTACGCCGAGCGCTAGTGCGCCGCAGCGATGCTACGGGCATCTATATACCGGCGCTCGGCAATTGTCTTGCCCCGCTTAAGCGGCACCAGCCTCTCTTGCCTGGCGCGAGCTCGCCCGCCCATCGCTTTTTTTTTTTACCCTTCCCAAAGACTGTTTCGCCTGATTACTACGTAATTACGCCGTTTTCAGCGGCTACATCCCCTCGTTCCCACCCACACGGCCCCGTATTCCATATAGCTTTTTTCCAGCTCGCCCCCCCCCCGCTCGAATCCTACATTATTCATATAATTGCTCGTATTTGCATAAAGCCGTGCTTTCTCGAAAATTCACTGGCTTAACGCGCGGCCGGGCGGCTGGATGGAGGGAGGAAAAATTAAAAATCTTCTTCTTACGGGGGCAGGCTTGAATTTCAAAATGGATACTCTCTGGGCTCTGTCTCTCCTGCCGACGAGAATGATCCACTTGCGAGAGAGCGCTCCATTTAGAGAACAATGCCGTTTGCATTCAGAAAGACGGACAGATTTTGCTTGAATTACTGCATGCCTCTTCTTTTCTTTTCACAAACATGCACTTTTATTCGCATTGTGACGCTTTCGAAATCGAATAGAACTGACATTGTTTGACAATATAAAACAAGCGCATTCATTATGTACCAGTCAACAATGACTTAAATCCAGCGAATACCTCGGATGTTAAATTTAAATTGCTACTTATCATGAGAATGCCATTTAATGAGAATATTTAATGAATCGAAGCTCGTTATTCATTTGAAATATTTACAAACGAACTTTGATCTTCATTAGTTCGAGCAATGTACTTTAAATAAATAACAATGCCATTTATGTACTTAAATATGAAAATGTAGATGTAACGGCCTATATATAGGACACTTTTAAAACAAAAAATTTGAATTTATATTCGAAAATCTTGGTAATAAAGTCTCAATTTCCGATTATTTGAATAAAATTTTGAATAAAATGAATTTATATCAAAAAGATTTCAGAGATCATTGTTCCTGCAAACGTCATGGTTATATTTCTCAAAAATTCTGCAAGTTATTAAAAAATTGAAAGCTGCAAGAGCGCTCATCGTCGAAATTTTCATCATTATTAAAGGCTGAAATTTAATATTTAATTCTAGTTTAAACTAATTTAAAGTATTTAATAAAACTACTTAACCATTGGAATTTACGCACGCAGGCAGATAGAGAATTCAGAGATGCAGCAGACGAAATTAAAAAATGATTTTTTACAAATTCCCCGATAAAAATGAAAATATCTCAAAAATTTCCCCCCTAATTAACAATTTAATTATTCGCAAATTTATTATTTACCGTTCACTGAAAATTTAATATAAAACCCACCGATTTACATCCACCCAAGCTCAAATTGTCACTAAAATTACACTAGCGCCCGCTTCCAAGAAAATCCCAGCTCTCGAGCCCTATTACCTTCCCCCGCAGCGCGAACGTTAAAACCCGAAGCGAAAAGCCATCAGCAGATTAGTATTGATAAAAATAATGAGTGCAAAAGGCGCGATAGCAGCCCAGCCGCTCAATCGACTCGTCGATTCGGCATGACGAGCTCTCTCGCTTAACCCATATTTCGTCTCGTTCGCCTGCAAGCGCCGAGAGTGGAGCTAGCAGGGGGGTCTCGTTTCCTTCCGCAAAGAGAGAAAAAAAGTCGCGAGCGCGCTAATGCTAACGCGTGTTTTCGCGGCGTTCCTTTCTTCCCCCCGTCGCTGTTTTTTACCCTCGCTCTCTCTCTTTCATTCTTTTTTTGTCGCGTTTCTTCCCCACTCTCTCTCTCTCTTTTTTTTTCAAGCAGGGTAATGAGCACTCGGCTGCAGGCGCAGGCACAACGGCCCCATTGAGAGGAGCATTAGCGCACTCGCATTAGCGCATTTGCGAGCCCAGATATTACGCGCTCGACAATCCAGGCGAAATAGGCTGCGCCCCGCGAGCGAGACCTAAGCCTTCCAGCCGCGCGCGGAGAGAGCCGTTAGACGCACGGCATGGCAGCGGGAGAGCAGTCATCGAAAATCCAAAGTCGACGCTCGACTTCTCTATATATACTCCTGGCTCGTTTCTCACTTTTCTCTCTTCTTTCGCTATAGTTCGCCCGTTTCTTCCCTCCCTTTTTTCGCCTCTCTTTCTCTTTAACTCGCAGGGTGTCGGCTATTTCGCCGCGCGCGCGCGCGCTCGCGGAAAACTAAAGAAATAAATAAAGTCGTTGGGAGCAGCGAGGAGCCGGCGCCGCCGAGAAAAAGCTTCCTCGCTACCCTATCTATACAAACATACACACATAGGCTTCGCAGACTTACTGCGAGGCGCGCGGCCCGCGCTCCAAGTAGATGTGCTCGCGCTCGGGTCAGACTCGCGCGCGCTCCGGGGTTGTTCGCTCTCTCGCGGCTAGCCTGATTTATCGAATCTGTATATATAGCCGGGGCGCCGGCGCCTCGGCGCTCGCGTTATATAGCTGCAACCTGGCCGCCCAGCCCTGTGAGCTCTATCGCTCCGTCGTTTAGCCCCGGCGCGCTAGCTCGCGGCCCTCAGTCATTTCATTATTCCTGGGGGGAATCTGTCTTCCGCTCTTCAAGCTTAACTGCGCGACCGGGGCCCGGAGATTACTTTGCTTCGTGGCTAATCTCTCTTTCTAGCCGAGCTTCTGCCTCTTTCGGCGCTTCTCTCCCTTTCGCTCCTATAGCCCACCCTTACCCCGGGCTCAACGACATTTTGCCAATTTCAGATAAGACCGCCCTCCTCCTTTGCGTTTATGTGTGTATATATATAGAGGCGCGGCCCCGCACACACCTGGCTTGCTATGAGCCGCGGGAGGTAGAGCGCGACTCGGCGCGATATCTAACGCCTCCCAGAGAATTCCTTAATTATCGAATAAATTTTGCAGAGACAAAAGGCCTTCATAATTTCCGAGCGACGCCGCCAACCGATTTCACACTGATTAACCCCCCTGTATAATGCTTATTATTGCGCGAGCGCGCTATTTGATCGCTTTTGTTTTCGCGGTTCTAGTCAAATTCCGTTCTTCGGCTTTTTACGGCTTTAATGGTTGATGTTATGGTAATTGCTAAGCTGTGTGTGATACCTTTGAATACGCTTATTTTTTATTTTTTATTAATAATAGTGATGATATTACGGAATATCAGAAAATCTTTGATTTCAAAATACTATATTGTTTCATGTAAAATAGGACCTTATTGCTGGTTTGATAATTACAGTAATAAATGCATTAATAGCACATTAATTAACATATTATGTTGAATGTTTATTAATAAATATAATGAGATGTTTTGTTGGAAATTGCAAACATATTCAGACAGGTCATGCGAAATATATTAAAATTATGCGAAAGGTCAGTAACCTTTCGATCATATTACATAGTCCCCATTGGAAAAAATTTAGATTTTCGAAAATTTATATAAGATTCAGCCATTAGATTGCAAATAAACTTCATCTATATTCATCCAATGGCATTATCCCAAAATTAATTGGATCGAATAGTTCCAAAGTTTTGAGATAAATTTTTAATAAACTCGGCGAATCTTCAGAACGAATTTTGCAAAACTGTTTATAAACTTCATTCATCATTGATTTATATTTTACTAATCATAATAATATTTCAGCCGAAGTTTAGTACAAGTTGAGCCAAGTTTGCCTTTATCATCTTCAGTGGGTAGGTACGGATCATAATATAATTAATATATCATAATACAATTGAGGAGAATAACTATGCTATCTAAATCAGAAACTCTCGTATTGTAAGTCCAAGTATGCCAAAATTACACTCGTAAACGCTAGGATAACTCCGATTTAAACCCGTGGTTGCTTTTTCTACATAGTTGAAAATCACTTGGCATGAGTTACGAGGCAAACGTATATGAGCTACACGAGCTCTATTTTGACTACTTTTGATTGCGATAATATAACTATATTTGGAAGAACGCTGCACTGACTAATTATCTCCTTAATTGCATTAAGCTATGATCCGTGCATACGTGCGGGATTTAATGAAGGCAAATTTTGGTAGGCTTTGTATTAACTTACCTTGAACTTTGCTGAACTTTATACAACGTAATCTAAGGTATATAAAGTCTATCTAAAATTTTGGTATTTAGCGACCTATCGACAAGTTCAGCCAAGTTCTACCTAAACTTTCCAAAAAATAAATCATTCCCATTCCAAGCATCTATTATACCCAAAAATTCATCTATCAACAAATTAAAAAAAAAATATCTATCAACGTAAAAAAATTCCTCAGAATCAGAAGCGTAGCTCGTCGAAATCCGCGCGCTCGTTTAAAAAAAGCATGTAATTGCAGATTTCATCCCCTTTCATCGCGCTATATAAGGATTGAAAGCCGTATTACCGTACACCGCAGCTTAGCGACGAACGGGCGCGTACCGAACGGCCCTTTAGAAAGTTCGCACATCGATATGACTCGCTGCTCTCTAGTTGCGAGTGCTCGTATATAGGCAAAAGCGAGGCGTGTACGTGAGCGCGCGGCGTGTAGCTCCGGCTGAGGTCAAAAGTTTAAATTTACCTAGTACTTTCGCAGCCGTGCATATTGATTTTAGCATTCAAAAATGCTCGGCGCTCCGCTTAAATTCATACAATATAGAATATTTTTTCAAAGCCGCTTTATATGTTGTTGGGAAGTTTCAGCACTTAATGCGTGGAAAATTAAAATAAGGAAATTTTTCGGGATACGGGATTGAATTGTTTTAAAAGGGAGATAAGGAATGCTCGAATAATAAATTCGTGAATTGTTACTTTTATAGATGTAAATTATTTTTTATTATTTTTTTTATTTTTTGCGTATTTTTTTAGATTTATAGTTTTTTACTTTCCCCTGGAGTAAGCTTTTTGGTAGTAAAATTTTTTTTAAAAATACATGTTTTTAATATATTTTGAAATATTTAAACTGTGCGTGTGTACTTAAGTATGTTTTTTCTCGAATATGGATGTGTACCATCGCGTACTCTGTAAATTTTAAATAGTGAAAATTTCCACTTTTTAGTCTTTAGTGGAGCATTTTGAACTAAAAAATAGTAAAAATTCACTACTTTATCGTGAATTTTCACTAATTTTTAGTTCAAAATGCTCCACTA
>UELX01003455.1:0-23245 GCA_900480035.1 Eupelmus urozonus | reverse complement strand
GGGTTACTGAGAAATTCAGTGATAAAGAAGACTTACAGAGGAAATATTTACAGCAATGATTGTGTTTTAAAAATAAGTCGGCCAGATCTGAATTAACTATAGCGCAACAAAATTCTTATATATTAATTTACATATTAGCACACGTTTAGCAGCTGAGCTTATACGTTTTAGATTATTCTTATGTATTATTTAATCATTCTAGAATAGATAAAAACTACTTAAAGTTTCAAAAAAAGTTCACACGCACACACACACACTCATGCATACATATTGAATTTATTAACCATTCTCTTTCTGAAATTTATAAAATTTGTGACATTTGTGAAATTTGGTAATAAAAAACATTATATATCAGCTTTTTTTTAAGTTGAAATTTCGAGTTTTTTTTAAATTATTTTAATGTTATTTGATAAAAAAAATGTTTTGGAATTCTTAAAAGGACTATACTATAAAATCCGAACTTTAGTTTTCAATTACATGGTAGGAAGTGAATTTTCTAACCAAAATAATAAATTTCGAATAATTTAAATCAAAAATAAAATCGTGTACAAAAACTTTTATCAATATATCACATTCGTCAGAATAATATATAGAAATATTCTTACATCATACACAAATCGATCCCCATTTCCTCACACTCAAAATCGATTTCCCGCCAAATTTCATCAGAAATCCGTCGCGCCAAACGGAAAATTCCCATCGGAAAAAAACCAGCGCGCGACCTCGAGCCTTTTTCAAATCATCAACAAAAATAAGAAAAAAGAATAAAAGAAACGCAGCATCCGGCGTCGATAAAGTCTCAAAAGCTCGCGTGCCCCCCCCCCCCCCCTCCGACGCTTATTACGCCGATCGCACGGCCGTCGGCTTATTAATTCAGAGCCGGGAAAGTGGCTTGCTGGCTGGAGTGAAAAATTATTTATAAGTTGGAGCGCGTGTTTGCTGGATGTGTGTGTGATGTACGACAATCGGAGGCACATGTTGCGATGTTTTTTAGCTCGGTGGAGGCATGTGGGGTTGTGTGGATGGGGATGCTTGTTTTTTTAGGATTGGATTTAATGGAGCTTCAGAACGCTATGTGTTTTTTGGGAGGGAGACTTTTGCGCATTGTTTTTAATCACATGTTCATTTTTAAGAATAAAATTTTCGTTTTTGGTTGTTGATAATATAACTTTTAACATTTTTTCTTTAGTTAAAGTAACCCAATTTTTCAAACTAAATTGTTATTTTATCGTAAAAATTAGTTTTTAATAATAATTAGCAAATAACTTTTTTCCAATCATGCTCCAATATTGCATCAATATTTTGCATCGCATACAACAAAACGAACGCCAATCATTTTTTCATAAATAAACTTTCCCTCTATTACTTATCCACTAAAATATTAATTTCTTACAACGTCTGACGTATATCAACGTCTAACTTGCTTTATGTCATTTAACAAAAAGATCATTTTTTCTCTCCAGTGACCTACAATCTCCCAAGGACAATTCTCATCCCCTGCAGTTACAATCTACCTTACATCCCGGATATTCAGCCTCTCATCACACTTCTCGTCTTTGTACTTACTAATTTAAGCTCGCGCTCGTAACATATAGCGTTTCAATATTTATCGGGCGTTGGCCGAGTGTCCCGCCGGACGCTCCTACATCCCCCACGCGAATCATCGCACGCTTATTTTTCTCCCCTTGAGTGCCGGCAAAGTGTAGTCCGGCTAAATGGTGGATTTCGATAAATTTATAATCGCGCGGAAGAGTTGCTGGGAAAAGTTGGCGAAAAAGAGAAATGGTTTATGCCATTTTTGTTTGTTGTTGAGGCGGTCGCTTTGGAAAATACGGATGAGTTGTTTGGCTTGCGGTCGCAGTAACAGATTGGACCTTTTGATTTTCGATTGTTTTCATTTTAGATAGTTTTATTTGGGATGGAAATAAAAGTGTAATTGAAAATTGTTACAAAAATATATAAAATTTGAATTTATTTATTTACAAAATTAAATGAGCTAAAAGCCCTTTTACAAAATTAAGAATAGGAAAATACATTAACATTAACAAAGTAAGACTAGAAATAAGTTTTATTAGAAAAATTTTATTTTAATAAATAATTAATATTGTGTAACTAATTGGCTTAGAGCAATCTTAAAATGACCCAAATTCGTCAAAGAAGAGATTCTAGTCGGTAGTACATTCCAGGAATTTAATGAAGATTACTTTATTTTTTAACTTTTTACTAAATGAAGAGATTAGTATTACAGTTTTATTTAAGTGAATAAAAGAAGTTATCCATTAGGATACAACTGAATAACTAATGTTTAAAGGGCCTTAATACTTACGGGAAACATGTATTAATTGTTAATTTTATTTTTTATAGCTGCAAAAGATAGCTTTTCAAGGGAAGAACTTAATACAAACTGTACTTAATTTCCCAGAATTACTTCTCGTAAAAGTAAAGTTCATTGTTATTAATATCGTCTTAGAAGAAAAGCCGTTAAACGAAAATATATATTTTGTAAAGTACTTTAATAACTGTAACAAGTAAATATTTACACGGAAACAATAAAGGCACGAAAATTAAAGCGGAACCCTTGACATTTTATGTAACCTACTTACAGGAACAATTGATACCCCGTAAAAAACATACGCACAAAGTAATCACATCACAATACACGACAAGACGACCCCATATTCCTGCAGACTACGAGGCTGTATCCCATCCTCGTTATTTGAAAAAAACAGGATATTTTCCAGCGGGCCATAAGAAAAATATGCAGAAAAACTTCTCTCTTAGCCAAGTTAAAGTTTATCGGATCGTATACAAGCGCGCTCTTGGCTAGGGGCAATATTTTCGCAGCGCTATAAAATTACGAAAAAACGTCACCGCATTAGCCGTAGAATGACGCGGAAAAAAGTAACCGGAGAACCTAGAAGCTTATTTTTCTCTGCTTGCCGTGACGAAAACATCGGAGCTTCGGAGGACGCTGGGAAGAGCTCGGTAAAACACGAGGTTCGCGACTTGAAGAAGGTAAAATGAAACCGTTACGTAATTGTGATTATCGAGATAGCGCAAACGTTTTTAAACCATAGAATTAATTGTTAATATAAAGTTAGTTGTGTAAGGTCTATAAAGTATGACGAATAGTCTTCTTAAGCTTTATTTTTTATAATTGAACATTTGAAATAATTAAACTTAAATTGAAAAGATTAAAAAACTTATCAAACTACTTTTTTAGAAATTTATCCAAGTATATATATATGTCCGTAAAAATTGCATGATACAGGAGGCAAAGCCGGACGAGACGGAACACCCGAGCAATTCGCAATAAGAATTTTCTCGGATATTATAACACAACAGATGATAATAAAATAACAGCGAGGTAGACGATAAAATTGTGGACTCTATTTGTACTACTTATACACTGTTATTCTACCATCATCTATTGTAATATCCAAGGAAATTGTTGTGTCCCCTCAGCTCATCCCCGGGCTATTCCTCCTCCTGCAATGCCAAAACGCAGCAACTACAAAAACCAAACAAATCCAGCTCCATCAAAAACCCAGCCTCCAGCCTATAAAAGAATAAGATCCACGAGCATCGGCAATACCAGCTGCTAAATTAAGGGAAGCCCTTCATTGTTTCTCCGGAGTCATATACGCGTTCAGGCAACGACCGCGAGGCATGCGGCAATGTTTTTCTAATCTCCGGCCGTGCAAACATCCCTCCTGTTGTTGCACAAAACAAGAAGCTCCGAGCGTCTCGCTGCGCGGCCATGATTATTGCATGAGACAAGGAGGACAGCTGGCCTCGCGAGCGGAGTATTTTTTGCCGTCTTACGGCCTGCTATCGGAGACGACAATATTGCGCTTCGCTTTATTTGACCGTGGAGACTTTCGATATGCGCCGCAATTGCTCGGGGAGCTCCGAGGGAGGATCCGGTTCGAGGATGCTCGAATCATAAAGTATGATTTAATTCATGATAGGGGAGTTGCTGGCCGAGTGGGTAAACGGATAGTGAATCGTTAATAGAAAGTGAAGAGTTTAATCAGTAGTTTGTGGAATTTTGGGCAGTTAAGCTCTTTTCTTCGAGTTGGGTGTGCGAATTGAGGGGATTACCTTTTTTATTTGCAGATTTGCATTAATTATTTTTGAGTTTGTTGTTTTGGTTGGATTAAGTGGAAGCATCGTTTTGCCGACAATGAGTTTAACTGAACCCATTTGTAGAAACGATGTAACAGGGTAATTTGTCTTACACAGACATCTTGATAAAACGTCGGAGTGCGAAGTTTAGTTTTACAACTGTATAACAGCCGAATTTCACTATATCATTTAGTTGCCTTACTTCGGAACTTGGAGGTGCTAAATTTCAACATTCAGAGAACGGATGTCATAACTTCAAGAGCGGTATTTTTACGTTGGTATATAAGTAAAATTTAGAACAAGATTCAGCGTGGACAAATGTAAACATACTTAGAAATATTGCTTTTGTTCACTTACGCGCAATGAATATTTCAGAGAATGGCCATTTCTGTAACTCACCTGTAACAAAAAGAAATATCACACATAAATGTTTTTGGTAGTAACAATAATAATTTAATTGATTTATTTAAAATTTATTCGAATCGAAAAAGTTCAATTGATTCACAAAATCTTCCAAATAATATCATCTCTTTCGTCACTCTGCATTAAAATTATTATGCTCAATTCACACAAATGCCACGGATACATCATCCCATCCCTCCCCCCGCATTATTCAACTAAATTAAAACAATCCTATCCGCCCCATCACCCACCCAGCCTCTCCTAATTTCCACATTAAGACCAGACCAGACGAGGCTCAGATCGCGGCCATCAAAATCTCCAAGCCCCATCCTCCCCCACATCCACCTCTCTCCTCCGCAATATCAGCTTCGATTAGGCGTTCTATGTAGGGGACCGGCCTGCGCGCACGTGCGCCAGCCTACATACACACGCGTGTATATATATCGTCGCGCTCGAGAGTGTATTACGAGGTGATTTCTGTCGGTACGTGCGTTGCGCCGTCCATTGTGTGAAATTAGACGAGCGCGCAATACGTCCAATTGCGATTTGCTAATTACCCTGCGTGCTTGAAGGGGGGGGGTCTGGAATTGTTTGCGGAATTCTGGACGATAGGCGCGCTCTGCCTTATTCATGCCCTTTGTGAAGCGGGCCTTAATTGCAAGCTGAGCGCGGCTGGTGAGTTAAACTGCGTGGAGGAGTTGGCGAATGTGGGTAATCTTTTGAGGGGCGGGGTGTTGAGTTGAGAGCGCTGATTGATGCGGTTGGTTATGGGACCTTTTTTGGTTTAGATAAGGAGTGGGTGCTTTTTTCTTTTAATTATTATTTGTTTTGGGAATAGATCCCTGGTAGAAAATTGACCATATCTGGACAGAATTTTTCATTTAGTTGCGGATTATATCAATCTAATTTTAATTATATAATTCTTAGTTGGACTTAATATTAACGAATAACAGAAATATAATTTCTAGTCAACCGTAATTTTGAAAGGAATTTTAACATTTTTTTAATTAAATTACTAATTAGCTATCCGTTAAAAATTAGCAGAAAATAACGTGCGCCGCGCATAAGAAATCATTGTTACAGTGCTCGTCAATGCATCAACGTGGATCGTGAAATTAATTATCACGGAAGTCGAATTGCTTTGAATTATTAAATTAGCGCGAGCGCAGAGCGGGCGTATGCGGTTTGGCAAACATCGATTAGCTCATTATCAATATTTCAAAACGATCCTAGAATCTATCTCGACAACGCAATCAAATTTTCATGCTGCGTAAGCGGAAAACTCGCTTCTCGCTTGTTTCGAATAAAGCGATTTGAAACTCGATAACACTAACTAAGATATAATGTACTCACAATTTTAGCCGCCCGAACCGCTACTATTCTGATAAAGTTAGAGTCAACAAAATTTTATCTGCTTCTTCGTAACTATCTTTAAAAAAAATTGAATAAAATAATATTTTAAAGTGATAGTGATATGATTACACATACATACATTTTTTCATTAAGTTTACAATTTAGGAAAATGTTCTTATTAACTTCTTCTACTTAAAAAAAAAGAGAAGATAAAAAACAAAATTTTTATCAAAATCGAAATTGGCAAAATAAAAAAATGGACTATTGTCTCCTATTTGTTGATTACTAAAAGTCTTTAACATTCTCTTCCCTGCAAAAAAAGTCTACATAATACGAATAAAAAACAACTTTAAAGAATACCATTACCAAACAATACACATCATTCTCTCTTAATGCATTCCAACACCCACGCCTAACTAACGCCATAATAAACCTCCCTGCAACAAACAAACTGCATTCAAAACCTGTTATCCAACCCCTTTTTCTCAATCGACGCTCAAAGCGCTCCTAGAATAAAGGCCTTATCTTTAGCGAATCGTCTTCGCCCTAGCTAAACGAAGGAATCTCATTTCTCGCGCTCAAAAGACAAAGACAGGCGTTCCGGCGCAAACTCCGTTACATACCTCGTCGCGCGTTTCATACGATTAGTCCCGAAAAGTCGAGCCTCTCTTTCAAAGCGAATGGCAGCCGGCTCTTCAAAGACTGCGGGGGAGGAGGCTGTGTTCTTTTTCGCCTGGCCCGCAGCTTAACTTGCATAATTAAGCCCGGGAGAATGAAATTTTCGCGCGATTTAACGGAGGATCGCTTGATGAGGGCGTATTGTTTACGATTTTTTTTTTTGAGGCTCGGATGGCTTTGAGAGGAAGTGACTCAATTTCGTGCTTCATTGAGCTTGGGAAATTATGCGGAAATTAATTTACATGGTTATGCTGTTTATTGATCGGTTGATTGCTAAAGTTTCTTAATTGTTTCGGTTATCGGTTAGTGTACAGGTGGATGATTGCACGATTAATTGTGGAGGCGATGGAGTTCGGTTTCGTTTTAAGTCTTTCAACATTTTGAGCAGCATTTTTAAAAAAATCAAGTTTTTAAATTTAATAGTTTATTTAACTAAAAAAAGCTGAAAATCAAGACTTTTTAATATCAATTTAAAAGATGCACTCTCCTAATACCAAAGCACATCTCGTGTAAACTAAAGTCTTATAATCGCACCGTATTTCAAATAGCAATAGCCCGGCCTTATAAAAATGCAAATTAGCTCCTAATGATCTCAATTTATATGATAAAATTATCCGGCGTTCCGTTGGTAATTATACTTTCATAAAACTGCGTAAAAATGAAAGGAAAGGAGAAGCGGATCGGATGTTATCTCTGTAAATCCTCGTCAAGGACGGCTGCAGCCGCTGCAGTGTTTTGCTTATGTCGGCCAGGGGGTGGGAGCAGTCTTCACGGAACAAACAGGATTAATTAAATTACCGAGGATCCTTACATTCTTCCATTAACGCTGTTTCTCTTAGCCAAAGCAAGCTGCGACTCTCTAGCTTTTCTCCTCTCGCGGCTATATCGTTATCTCTTTACTTTTTCATTATCGCCGCTCGCGCTTCGTTATTAATCTATTTTTGTTTGTCTAAAGCGATCGATGAGAGGAGCTTTGAAATATCTCGATAAATATTTTATTGGCTGAAATTTGTACTTTTAAAAGCGCGCTTTGTCAATGTTTTCTTTTTAATGATTGGAGTGGAACATTAATTATTGCAATTTGGTAAATGTTTATTAAAGATTGATTACACTCTAATTTTTATTGCGAATTCTTCAAAGAAATCGTTAGTTAATAATGTATTACATTAAAATATGTATTATGATAAATGTTGTATGTTAATTTAAAATCGGTTCACTTTGGTACACAAATAAATAAAATGTTTAAAGAACATTTAATTGAATAACACATGCTTCTGTTTAAAACATATATTGCACAAAAGCAAATTCATCATACAAATATGTAGTTAAATTCACAATTTCACGTTAATAATTTCAACACAAAAATTCACTACACTAAAATCAAACTATATTAAATTACTAAAAAAATAACAGTGTAGTTACTTTTTAAATCAACATTTTGCTTTAATCACCGTAAGTAAAATATGAAACCAACTTGTGCCAGCATAAAGATATAAATGCATAAGTAGATACTCCCGAGTTTAGTAAGACAATGCTTTCAAGAACATACGAAATGATTTTTTCGCTGTTACCACACGAACTAACAATAAATTCTCCAAATTAAAAAAATGTCTCCATCCAAAAAGCCTCAAGCCATCCCCTCCCACTTCGCACTTCCCTCTCAACCTTAAATTTCAAGAATATTAGTTCACAAGACTCTCTTTACCGGCGAGATCTCCGAAACTTTCCTCGCCCCCAGACTTCATAACACACGCCACTACATTACTAGCTGCATAAAGAAGCCAGAACTCCCCCCCTCCCACTGTATCTCTTTTCCCGCAGCTCTCAGGTGTCCCCCTTTTTTCCTCGCGCCGCGAAATTCTTTTGTACCCGCCGAAGTCGACCTTTTCTCCCGGCGCCCTCGCCAGGATAGAGAGCCAGAGAAGTTCGCGAATCGTCGGGATTACACGGAGATTACTTTCGCCGCGGCCCCAAAGACGAAGCTGCTCTTTTCCTCGCTTACTTTCGAACGAGCTAATCCTCTCGCGGAAAAGAAAACCCGGCCGAGCCTTTTCCAGGGCGCGTATAAGCGCGAGCTGGACGCTGCCCGGGCTTTGAAGTCTTTCGCCGGGCTAATAAAGACACTTTTTAAAGCGATTTCCGCTGCTTTCTTTGAGCCGCTTCTTTTTTTTCTTTTATTGCAGGAGGGCTGGCGCCCTGCTTCTTTGTTGAATTTTATTGAGCCTCGCGTTTGTCTGGTTTTTGAATATTCATAAGGAGGCTGCCTGGTATCGAGCACTGCGATACTGCGTTGTTTAGGCGAGTTTGTATGCAAAGCACGGAGACTGTTATTCCTGAAGCGTTTACTTTTGATGTCTTACCGGCTGGATGAAAGAAGGTGAATCTGGACGGAATAATGTTACATGTTTGAAGACTTGAAACAACTGAAATTTTGAGATTCACGTTTCAGTCGAATGTTATGCTTTAATTAAATTTTCAATCATGCTCATCGAAATTTCGATTACAGGTTTTGCAGAGATTAGCACGGTTCTTAGGAGAGCAGTAAATTGTTTGAAGATTAGCCGCGTCCTTATATAGGCTGACCAGCTTCTGCTTTTTGTTAATACCTACGAGATTATCTATTGTTAGGTCGTTTTCAAAGGCAGCGGCGCCAACAATCTCTATTATTTATAGCAGCTATTTTGTAAAAGGATGTTGGCCGCTGTTGAAACGACACTATGTTGTCGCCCTTAAATGGATCTTTTATAATACCTATATGTAACTTGTATTCTACCTTTAGAATAGGAGAAAAGTATGCCAGCTTTTTGCAAAACGGTTGAGCGGCCTGTGAGCATCGGTTAAAAAATTATATCGTGCCAAAAAAGTATCAATAGAAAGATAATAAAATTTGAAAGTAGGTCTTCGAAAAATAAAAAAGTTATTTTGAAATATGATTTATCTCTTGTTTTTGCTGACAAATTATAATACGCGAAATAATGAGATATGGAAGGGAGAGAACTTTTTATTTTTAATATTTATATATTGGACTATTTTTGAACTATCATCTATTGTTCTCTGCCTAAAGCCATTTTTTAATTTTAGTCTCGAAGATCAGGTCTTGTTCTGAAAATAATTTCAGTTCTACATATTTATGTAAAAATTATAATCGCAAATTTATATGCACGTGCTTGTAAGTATAGACAGTTTGATAAGATGTAGTGACTTTTGTTTATTTGCCAAATATGTTTTTAATAAGCCTACTTTAAATTCTTTAAGGAATAAGATGAGAAGGTAAAAATTATCAGATCTAAAGTAAAGAATCCTCGCCATAAAAATATCTAATTTTATATATCATATGTTCAAAAAAAGTTTGTACCATCATATAATAACCTTCTTTCACATTGTATTCAGTTTTCCACTTGATAAAATACTAAAAAGATTTTGTATTGCAACACCCAGTGTATTGTACATTTCTCAAAAACTACCTTAAAAAGATATTCCAGCACACCTCCATCATTCTTTTTTCACACACAATACTTTCTCACAATTCTAACACACCTCAATACACTTTTAAAATTCACCGCAACTAAAAATCCATCTTCAAAAACTAAGGCTCTCATCAAAACTACGCCGCGTCCAACTTTTGCCCATTCATTTCGCTTTCTAGTCGCTCCGCGTCGATGAAATTTTAGCCGCTCGCTGCAGTAACTCCGCATGCGGAAATGTTTCCCGCAGTTTTCAAGCATGAAAAAGTCGCGCGGAATATACTGCGTTATTATTAAGTGGTTTCTTTGTAAGGATTTTTACGACTCGCTCGCGGAGGATGCTTAATTGCGCGGGGAGTTAACCCCCCAGGCGAGCGGGTTTTTCACTGAAAAATAACAAGTTGCCATGCAATATGAATAATACGACTAAAAGCACTATTTTTTTGAAAAAAAATTTCTTGCGCCCCTGTTTCTGCCGCTCGGATTTTGCGATGCTTGCAGACTAAGAAAATTTGCAAATTGTTTCTGCTAAGTCGGATTGTTTTCTATTTTTAAGCAAGCCTAAGAGTTTTTGTAAAATTTTGACTACTGGTCTTCATTAAAATTAAAACGATTAAATAAAATAATTCGTCATCGCCGATAAAATCCCTTTCGCAAATCTTTTAGCAGTTGAACTTCTTCCAAACGCCCACTCGCAGCCCGCTTCATAAATCAGCCATCAAACTAAGCTCACAAATTTTAGAAACGCTAAGACAGCCTGCAAATTTACTTCCATTTCATAGCTCGGCGACGAAATTTACAGCCGCGGAAATGTTTCAAATCCAAATTGATCCCATTACTTTTGCAGCGCGGTATGAATTCCCAAGCAAAACTCCCAAACGACTCCGACCGAAAATTTATCGGCAAAAATTACCATAAAAGTCACAGCCACTCCACTCGTGAGAAAAATCGTCTTCGTCCTCTCAGTACCCAGCGCCTAAACAACCATCCATCCATTAACCCACGTGCCAGGCAACGAGCTTACCTGCCCAGCCGTATATCGCACGGCTACACTCATCGCCCGAATAATCCTCGGACGTGTGTAACATCTCGTTCCTGAGCGCGTGTGTATACCTGCGTAGCTCTGTCCTCTCTGGAGAGAAGCTAGAGCTCCGGAATGTTTAAGCATCAGCGCGCGTTATAGCTTCAAACGATCGCCGCTAGTGGATACTAGATGCGCGGGTGGGAGAAAAAAGCTGTGGAGAGCGTAGAAAACAATGTTGATGCGACGGCTCGAGTGCACTTTTGAAGGTTCTGTCTTTAAATGCGACGGCTTTCGAGCCCGGCGGTTTTCTGAAGTGCATACTTTTGCGGCTCTGGGTTTGCGGATGGATGTAAGGCTGTGTACGGAGTAACAGTTCGTTTGCATATTCAGAAGCCGAGGGCTACTTGAATTTGAATTTCGCGCGGGTGGGAGGCAGGTTGAACGTGTCGCGGCCTAATTTACTCACTCGCGATTAAATCGTCTACATCAGGCCGGACTTTTTGGCTTCCCGATAATTGTAAACTCGGACAAGCTTTCGTTGATTAATTTAATTAAACGCGTAACCGATAAAAATTAAATAAGCTCCAACCAAACATTACAAAGCTCACCCAAATTCACAGTCAATCAAATCCCGTCGCAAAACAACGAAACACTCAATAAAACTCATATCCACAGCACTCCATTAGCCGCGCCTAATCGAAATTTCCATCCCGACATCCTCCCCCAACCCACTAAAATAGTAACTCTCAATTTTGTCCATTACAAAGGCTCCGGCCGTCGCGCCTCCCTCAAACCCAGCGCCATATTTGCTCTGTAACTTTCAATTACCCGCGGCCCAGCCGTTTTTGCCCCAGCGTTAATACACACGTACAGAGCCCCAGCGCTCGGGCAACTCTCCGCGAAGCCGGAATATAGATATACAGAGTCAGCGGCGAGAACATTAGGGTCGCGGCCGCACGCATTCCCTGTGAAAACAATGGGAGCGCGCCGGGACAATGGCATTCGCGCGCCACGAGCCATTATGCCAAGAAAGCGGCCGTATAAGTATATGCATGTAGACACACAGCTATATGCGCCGGAATCGATGAAGATTGATATCGCCGGTGTGAATGACGCCGAGAGCGCGCGCCGATAACTAAGTCCTCGGCGGGAATTGAATGTCGAGCGCGCGTGTTTTTGCATAAGCTCGTCGGGGATCCAGCTGAGAATAGTTCCCCGAGCAATATGGATCGGGAAGAATATTGCGGGGTGGGGTGGGGCTCGAATCTTGACGGGATTGCGAGCAGCTGGAATGCGACGTGGATATGGTGTGTGTATGATTATGTAAAGGGATAAGGGCTGCGTCTTTGGAGGGTGGTTTTAGGCTTGCGGCTCGAATTGGTTTAGCTAATTTCTTGGGGTGGCGAGCGTCGGGGAGTCTGTGAAGTTTTGACAAGGCTTAATTGCCTGCCGGGCTCCTGCGATAATACGGCTTTGTGCGGGCTGTAATTTGAAATTGCAGTTTTAATTCGGGCAGTTAAAGCGCCGTGAGCGGCAATCTTTTACATCGGGAGGGCCTGCCAAAAGCTCCAAGTTTTACGGAACAAAGAGCTTTTTTCACCGAGAGCGCCGCGGAATCCTCGCCGTTTTGCCCGGCGATAGCTATATATACTCGAAGCTACAGCGCTCGAAGAGTGTAGGAGCCGTTTGCAGTTTCGGCGCTGAGAAGAGTTGAAAACGCTTTTTCGAAATATATCATATTTTCAGAGTAGTCGGGAAGTTTCGATGGGCACTCGAGGACTTTTGAGAGGAGGCGGGGGGTGTTACACTTTGACGGTGATAAAACTAATGATTCATTATACTGCGTGCGCAGTTACATCCGACAATTAGTTTAAGCGAGTGGATTAGCTTGTAATTCCGAATTAAATAACGAGGCCCTTAAAACTCCGAAGGATTTGCGAGCAGCCTCGAATTTTAGCTTAATCTGGTAATTGAACTATCGCAAGTAATTGAAAACTATCGCCTAATGGGATTTTCAAAAATACTTATCCCGTTAAGCTCCGCGCCTCCATTACCCCCCGGCAAGCCGTTAAATTCATTCTGCCAAAGGCTTCCTGCGAAACTCAAAAAACTTCCTACCTCATTACCATAAAAGTAACCATACCAATCGGCGCTCGCATCAAACAAGAGCCATTACAGTCCGCACTCGGCCGAAGCTCAGCAACAAAACCGCCCATCCGGCGATAAAACAACGCACTTCTCTCGCAAAGCTACCCGCCTACTACAAACCCAGAAGCCTTTCGTAAAGAAAAAAGAACGCACACACCTCCGGCCACTTACGCGCGTAAAAGAAAAAGCCAAGCCGAACGCGATTTTCCGCGAGCTGAACTTCTGCCGGCGCGCCGAAGCCAACTGCCTTTTCGGAGGGAGGGCTGGATATTCCGGCGAAAACGAGGTCATATCGGAGGAGGGCGAGGCGGCACGTTTTGTCGCGATGCACACATACACGCAGAGAGAAAGAGAGAGAGAGAGACGAGCCGCAGGGCACGGGAGATGAATGGTCAAGCTGTCGTTAAGGATTCTGTGCGTCATTCCGTCTTGTGCAATAATCGATCCTCTGGACGCTCCCTCGGTAGATGCTGGGAATGTTTGGGGGAAGACTTCTTTTGGGAGGAGGGTGTTTTATTTTCGCGGGAGCGGAGGTGTTTTTGAAAGCCGAGGAGGGCAGTTTATGTATGTTGCTGGAAAAGTGGATGGGAGTTTGGTGGCTAGGTGAACTGTGTATGCAAATGGGTGTGGATGGTCGAAATGACTTTTTGAGATGATGTGGTTTGTACATTTTGATTAATTAAAGATTGTGGAGTAGAGGCAGTTTTTGATTGTGCAATAAACAATCTTTCTGGATAACGAGGACTGAATATTAATTAATTTATTCGGAAACTGAAATGTTGAAAAATGAATATTCGAGTAGAATTTAAAATTAACACCTTCACAAGATATTTACGGCGTGTAAAGCGCGCTTTTCAGATTTAAGTAGAAAAGATTCTAAATTAAAATTACATTTTTTTTCGCTTCTAAAGACGCGGGTTTATCCGACACCGGAGCCCGCACAAATAGATTAAAATTTAAAAAAGTTCAGAGTCCGAAATAAACGGTTCTACGGTGAGTTTTTAAAAAAATTTAATGTCCGTCTACTTTTATTTCTTTTTCGCCGGACAAGGGCATAAAGCTCCATAACGGTATTTAGCACACGCAAGCGTATATAAAATGAACATTATTTTTAAGCTCTCACGGCCGGCAGTGAGAATTTCTCAATAAAACTCGGGCAGTTTAGCGATAATTTATGGCGTCGAAAAAAAAAGTAATTAACGTAGTGTATAGTTTTAACATTGATGGTAGTTGTAATTTAAAATGTCCATATAAAATTCATTAAGAGAGAAACAAGCTGTCGGCTGCTGCGTTATTTATAACTCAATTTTTTTTTAATAGATTGAAAAAAATTGTTTCAAAAATTAATATACGCTTCATATTACGAAAGAAAATATGGTTTATCCAAAATTAATTTATTTATATTTACAAACAAGAAGAAACTTTATGCTTGAACCTCTACAGGGTGTACTTTGTTAATTATAGCCTTGACTGTAGTAATATATTCACTCATTAATCACTAATTAACTATCACTTTTTGTTTTCATACTCAACATGTAGAATTTTAAAAGTCAAGATAACACTGTACACCTTGTAGAGTTTTGAGTCTAAATTGTCTTATTTTTTATAAAGCTTTTATTTTATAATCCATAGATTTGTTTTGACATTTAATCAGTTACTGTTTACCTTTATTACAACAGCTTAAATCTAATAATTAAATTTTATAATTAAACTTTTATAATCTCATAATGATGTATCCTTCGTGATAATTGAAAGTTAAATTACATTCGCCGCGCGACAAAGCTATCTCTCAACCACTTTCTAAAAGTCCGTAAAACGGCCACAAAGCGTGCTAATATTTCCCTTTTCGCAATCACCAGCCGACCGTAAACAAAGAAAAAATCTCTCCTCCATAAAAAAAAGAAAAAAAAAACGAAACTCGCGGCAAAAGCGGGCGCTGATTACGCCTGATAACCAGCGCCGACTTCAATTTCACATATGTTATCGCGCGCTTCCGCACAGCCGCGAAAAAGGAAAGAAAGCCAGCCGGCAATCCAGAAAGAGAGAGAAAGAGAGCACAAAAAAGAATAACGAATAAGAGAGAGAATAATTCTGCAGCCGAGTTTTCTCGGCATTTATGCATGCGAAATGCGTTTTAGCGAGCGCGCTCGCTTGTCAAATCCAGAAACAAACACGCGCCAGCTGAAAAGCTCCGTAAAGAAAGGGTGGAGAGAACCGGCGATTATCAAGAGATTAAGTGTAGAAGCGTAGGTGGAGGAAAAATTAATTGGGCTGCGGGGACGCGTGTTTTAGCGAGAGAGCCCCGCGTTTCGTTCTAAGTGGGTGAAAAAGTTGTTGCGGAATAAGAAATTAATGGCCGCGGGGGATGCTGCTTTGATTTAAAGGGTAATGACGCTTTTCCAGGAGATTTATTCGATGCGCTTATTTGGAGGTTGAATTATTGGGCTTGGTATTGTTGTGGATGATTATAAGGGTATTGGTTAGCTGTTAGTGATTGGAAGTATTTTGATGTTCTTTTTTTTTAAGTTTTGAATGAGCTTGAATTGAATTTTTTTAAATAGATTAATCTGAAATATTATAATATGATAAAAATTATTTTGAAGTTCAAACAAAGTGTATTAATTCTTATTATACGTACTTGAAATTCGTATTCTTTTTATTACTTTAGACCATTACAAACCTGTTGAAATTTTTTGAAACCCGGCATAAGTCTCCCAGCAACTTTTTGTAAATACATTTTTGTCATACGACTACTTACGATTTTTAATGATTACTGCTTTGTTTTTATATACAAAAGTTTAAAGAAAACAAAAGAATTTTTTTCAATTACGTAATAAAAATTTTCATAAAAAACTTTTTTAGTGTTTTATGATTTATTTTCAACTCTTTAAACTTTTACTGCATAAATCAGTGTAGAAAAAATCTATAAATCACAAATTCTTAATCAAACTTTATGGTAAAAAGGTATTTTCTAAAAGTTACTTCGAAGTCTTATGCAGGATTTCAAAGGTTTATAAAAGGCTTATAATAGATTAAATGATAACATTACTAAGGAAATTACCTAAAAACTCATACAAGTTGTTTATATTACAAATTGCAGCTGAATATTTGCAATTTTACTGCAATATATGGAATACCCTACTTTTTATTCAAAAAATAGGCACTTATTTAAAGTTAAGAGAGCATAATAGAAAGTACAATGGAAAACTTTGTTTATATTATATATACGCGTTTCATTTAAGTAACTGTAGAGCACATGAAGTAAGTGAGACGCTTCAGATACAATGCATACGCTTTCTCAGTGCATTTCCTCAGACCAGACTTCAGAAACTTCGTTGTCAGGCGTTTACAATGTCTCGAGTTTTCAATGAAATGAAAAGCAGCTAAATACACCTTTAAACAGAAGAGCCATTAAAGTAATTAGCAACACGATAGCGAAAACTTAAACTTAAATATCATATAAAACTTTATTTAAAAAATTATTTTAAAAATTAACGGCGTGAGAAAAGACAAAATGTATAGCTTATCACTTGTACAACTAAGCACTACCTACATAAAGGAAAAATCGCTCCAGTATAGAAAGATTTTCTTTAGGTACAAATAGAAGACAGCACCCAGATTCGCAGTATTGAACTGTTTTTCTATCCTAATTACCGAACGTAATTGATGTAACGAAAATATTTAATTGAAACTAGGTTACAGCAATATTTCTACTGTTACAATAGCTAAAGACTTATGACCTCGTTGAGGAAATGTTACTCGGCTGCTCAATCAGCGTTATTTATCTAAAAATATATTTTTAATTCCATTTTTTACGCGACCGACCTAGCCCGGAATCGATTATCTTTAATAAAGAATACATCAGCTCAAAAATAATTTCCTCGATTGAAAAAAAGTAATCGATAATTTACGTTTGAAAACCCGAGCCGTTCCACTTTTTTTTCACACGAAAATTAAAGTCACTCTCGCACCTTAACCTCAAAACTTACCTCACATCCCTTTACCAAATGTCCCAAGACAAACCAAGAAACAGCTCAATCGACCAAGTAGCAAAACCCTCCCAAGTTTGTTTCTTAATTGAACAAGCGCCCAAAAAAGATTATGCCAAAACGTCCGCCGACGGAAACGTCACGCGGAATTCAATTAGGCGCCGCGGAACGCTGACGGTAAATTAATAAAGTCAACCGCGACGCGAGGGGGCGGAAGGGCGGTAAAATTTGCGGGCCGACAGGTGAGCGCCCGGTGACAAGGGGCGGAAGAAGGAGTAGGTGAATTTTTTCGAGCGAGGAAAGCTTTTTTAGAGGAGTTAGGATGTCGATTATGAGGCAGGTTATTGATGGCGCGTCGAGGAGGCGCTGAATCGCTCGAGCGTTTAGCGCCGGTGGGAGGGAGTTGGAAAAAATGTTCTCGTTTTGGGAGCATTGGATGCAGTCTGAAGGCTGTCGAGCGAGTTGATTGATAGTTTTGAATTACGAAATGCGACGGCGCTTGGGAGCCGACGTGTTACAAGTTGGTTGGTGTGTATTATGTAGGACATGATTTGATTTACGAAAATATATATTTCAAATGTGTTATACTTATTGTATTTTAAAAGCTGTTTTGTAGTTTTCTTTTTAGTGGTTTAAAGTTACATTTAATGTAAAAAGTAATTGATAGTGTAAAATAATTGTTTTGTTTATAGTTATATATATATATATATACTTATAACAACAAGAGAATGGTTGATCGGATTGAAGCAAATACCTAACTTCTTGAAATAATTAGTATGGTATACGTTTCGAATTACCTTAAAATTCCATTCTATTTTTGACATTTAATTATAATCATACATACACTTCAAAGTCATTTAATGAGAAATTGCTAACGTTGAGATTGTGGTATTGTATAACTTTGTCGGGTATGCCGTAGTTGTAATTAAACGTTGCAAACATAGTAATTTTACTTTTATATTTTATTTTAAAAAAGGACATATATGAAAAAATCTTAAAATTTCTTAATTTTGCATAACCCTTTTTATGTACAAATGAAAATTTATAAACTCTGTAATGATTGAAAAAAATTTCTTAGATAATAACAATAAATACTATTTTCGCAAGTTGATAAGAATTAAAAGAATTTTATTTGCGTTTTCAAAAATCTAGGCATAGAAGTTACTGTACTTTCAATGATAAATTGAAAGGTAATATATTGTAAATATCTTATAATGTTAAGTAATTAATTTTTTTATAACTGCTCTTTAAATAAAAAACAATATTGCTTCTATAAAACTTTCGCTTATATATAAAAATATACATTGGCACGTTGAATAAAAGTAGCTTTAGAAGATGGATGTGCCACTCGCAGTACAAATTTTATGCTACTTTCCGTATAAAAAGTAACTTAATTCAAAAAATTCGCTTTTAAAATTAATAGTTTATTTTTGATAATCTCTTAGGGAGTTTGCAAAAAAGATTATTGATAAAAAGAATTACATAGTTCATTTTTTTAATAAACTTATTATGCAAATGAAGTGTAAGAAAAAATTACCATAGTAAACACGTCTTAATATTAAAAAAGTAATTTTAATTTAACTTTCATAATTTTTGAATTTCTGATCCACTTTAAAAAATCTGTAAATTACAGATAATAACAAATAAAATGACCAATGTAAATTATATCAAACAAATAAACTTCTTCATCCCGAAAATCCCATCATTACGCACCAACGACGTAACCACAGTTTCCCGCAAACACGAAACCATCAAACCCCACAGCTCAATCAACCACCACTCTACCATCAACCACCCAAAAACGCAATCTTTCCCAACTGTCCACACACTCTGCAGCACCCACATAACAACGGCCGCCGCTAAATTGTAACCTCAACGAGGCGTCTGCCGCGAGGCTCCCGCGGAATTTCGCGAGAAAACTAGAGCGAGACGCGCGGAGAAAAGCTCCTCGGGAACGCGAGAAGACGACAAGTGAATTTTTGCCTCGCTGACCTTTTTAACACTGAGAGTGAGAAAGAGAGAGAAAAAAAAAGAATCGGTTAACCTTACACTTTTTAACTTTACATCCGCGCGAAAAGAGACGAAGGATTAGAGCGGAGAGACGCCGAAAGTTGAGTGATGAATAGGCGCGCTCCCGAAAAACCGTACGAGTATGTCCGCTCCTTTTTTCTTCTTTACATACCGAGCGCGCTGCGATTTTTTTCTCCCACTTCAGGCCGCTCGTTATGCATAAAGGCGCTTTTATGTAAGTAAAGCTGCCTCTCGCGGCTTTATTTTCAAGCTTTGAGCCCCCCGCGCTCGGCTTTTTTTCTCACGACGCGTAATTAATTAAGCGCCCTGGCTCTCTGCGTAATTATCGTCTTCGGAAATTTCGCGGCCGGCATTTCATAATTGGTTCGTCGCGAGTTTAGATTTGCAGAGCGCTTACGTTTGTCCGTGCGCCGTTTGATGCGCACTTTTTGTTTTTTCGCGGACTGCCTTTTCGACTGGAAGTAATTATTAAAAGTGGCGGGGTGATGGAGCCGGTTCTTTTTTTTTTCGAGGGTGGAAGAATTATACGACCCAGAAAAATTAAGATGGATAGTGTTTTTTTTAACAATTAACTTTTCAGCCTGGAGAAGTTTCAGTCCGAGTGCGGGTTGCAATTTTAATATTACACGTATATATACCTAGTCGCGAAGTTTGCGTTTTGTAGGAGGAGTTTATTAGGAGGACAAAGTAAGTTGAAACTTGGCCGCGCCACGCTTTTCTTTGTTTGGATAAATTACGGGATGAATTTTTTTAAGGGAAGAAAGACTGATATGATATTTTTCACTTTTTAATGGAATTTATTTTCATTTTTGATTACTAATAATATTGATTTTGAATGAAAATTATGTTGGAGCGCTGTGGAAAATTCATTCAAAATTCAAGAGAGTTTTATGCTTTCAAAGAAAATTTTACGCTAAGTTAATTAAAACTAAAAGCAAAATTAAAATTATTTTAACAGAATTATTTTTATAATATTATAAGAAGTGTTCTTTTAAGTAACAGTATTTTAGCAAATTTTATGCAACGAACAAAATTTTTTACTATTTTTAAAATATTGATTTTATCAAATATAAAAATCGTATCTTCTGTATACACTTACAAATTTTTTTATTTGGATTCATCGATTTGTTAAAAATTTTCACTACTTATTTATTATGTCTTACTTTTTATCATGCCGTGTGTAGTATATAAAAATAGCTTTTCATAGTCTAGTATATTTTTTAAATCAGATTTTATAATAATTATTTTGAAAATAAAAGCAAGTACGTCACTGCGTTATAAATTTAATTATTGCATAATACTATTTTTGTCTTTGCCCACAAATTTATTACTTTCACGTCGAAGCGTCATTTATAAACGTACTCCGCTAAATTAAATTAATACTGTTCCACCGACCACATTGCTGATATTATAAGCATGCATAATTCAATACAGCGCGCACAAACATCCTTTCTACATAAAAAAATACCCCCAAAATCCAATCGTTCAAAACAATTCATGCAAAAACCCCACACTCCTTTGTCTATTAATTAAAAATCCATAACCACCCCGCGAAATCTCCAAAACAATACAAACAAAAGCCGGAAAATTTTTAATCAAACTCGCAGGACCAAAGTTAAATTCAACCCGCGGCAGAGCGAACGCGCGCCAGATTTTCCAGAACGTCGGGCAGATCTCGCTTAACTAGCTTGCATTCGAAGCGTAATAACTCAGAGACGAAATAATTCCCCCCTTTATAGTCTCCGCAAGTTAGTGCGCGCGTGAAAGGCGCGAAAAGGCCAATCTTCGAAAACGCGCGAGTAATTGTTCGCAGCGCCCGGGGCGCTATAAATCAACGTCACTTTTAAGCTGCAAAATTAGTTCGCTTCGCGTCTTTAATATCCCGCGGAAGAAAAAAGGAGTGTTGGGAGATACAAGAAATCAATATGAGGAGGTCTCTTGATTTTTATACGCTCGGGTGAGTTGGTTTTTGGTGTAAAAGTGCGTCTTTTGGGTAAGGAGTGAATGTATTTTTTCAATCGGATTGATGATTTTTATTGACTAGGTGGTGGATATAAGTGAAGGTCGCGTGATGTGACGCTGCAGTCTTGCATCAATAGGATCAATCAACTGCTAAACCAAACACCCGCGTCTTTTGACACAGTGGTACGATACATTTGACTAATATAGTACTGCATCAGATCTTGTTTTTTTCCTTTTTCAATCTAAAAATCAAAACGTCAACCAAAGCAAAATAAATGTCCTCACATTCACAAATTAGATATTACCAAAACATCAATTCGCCTAGAATCTATTAATTAATAAAGCTCCAGCCTTGAAAGAAAAGAAAAAAGCACAAACATCTGCTCGCCTTTTCGCGGCTTCGATTTACATTAGCGCGCTCATGCACTAGTACACCCACAGACCTAAACTAGCGCGCGGTTTTGACAAATGGCGGCCACTTTGTTCGCGCCATGGCGAATTTCGAGCTAAACTTGCCAGTCCGTATGGGAAGTCTCGCGCAACGGGAGTACATATTTGCATGCAAAATACGGCCGGGAGAGCGCCGAGAGCTGCAACTTCGATATTGCGGCACTTGTTTGACGTGAAAATTAAGCCGGTTCCTTGATGTTAAGATATTGTTCTGTCGTGCGATTCGTTTTGTTCGCTAGTACGAAAATGGCTTCGCTTTTCGCGTTTAATTGAGCAGTTCTCTTTGTTTGATTTAGTTTTACTCGGATGATTATTCTCTTAGCCATTGTTTTGTAAATGCAATTTTATTAGAAGAATTAAGGTGTCGGCTAAAAGGGGCTTTTTTGTTAATCATACAGAAAGAGTGTAAATTAGTTAATAGAATTTTTACTTCGCGTCGCGAGGCAAGTAAATGCTCGGCAAGATTTTCTTTCATTACATAAAAGCGGTGGAACCTGAAAGCTTTTATGACGCGAGTTCTCTCTTTTTTTTTTGAGACACTCTTAATTATTTTTGTAAATGCGAAGGAGCCGCATTATGCAAACGCCACGCTTGATAATTTTAATTAATGTCAAAACATCTAAAAGGCCGTGGCTGTTTTTGGCAGAAGTATAAAGTAAGAGTACACCTGCGACTCACACATATGTGCGGCTGCTCCATTCTATTTATGCTGAGAAACTAGCAAACTTAAGTAAAAGTTTCTTTCTTCGACGAATAAGGAGCCATTATTTTAGAAGATTTCTATTGTTTGTGAATTATGTTTTGACGTACTATGATTTTCATACAAAATTTAGCATTGTTCTATAACTTTACGAAAATCATACTATGTTTTCTTTCATAATAAGAATATATTCATCCTTACGTACTAAAACTTAATGCTTAAAAAATATGTAATATTTAGCATTTATCAAACACATCTACGTTATCTTTTATAAAAATCAGACTTTAAAAATTCCAATTAACTAAATTACAAAATTCGAAATCCAACCCAAACAAAGCATCAAGTTCCAAAACCCGAATCCATTTACCACTAAACCAACTCATCGCCAGCCAAAAATATCCGTAAGCAAGCAGCTACATACCAATGCGAGCGGTCCGCGCAGTAGTGTCGAGGCCAAAGTCGCTGAAGAGGGCCGGGGAGCAGGCTAACCTTAAAATTCCAGCGATGCACTCGTTTGTGGGGCGCGCGCGGCCTGCGACGGAGACGAACCAGCGGCCGAAAAGGTAAACGCGCGCGCTCACCTCGATGTCTTAATGCGATGCGTGCGGGATTCTCCGGGTTCTTGGCGTAGTTCCCATTTCTACGGCAGAAAGAAATTTCAGGGGGTTAGTATGAATGCGTTTTGGGTGGTGCGGCGAATGGCGATAGTGTTTTGTTATTGTTTTTTGTGTGGGAGTGGCAATTGTTTTATTGTTTCGATACTGTTTTATTTTATTATTATTATTATTATTATTATTATTATTATCATTATTATTATCATTATTATTATTATTTTTATTAGGGACAGCATCCAGTGCAAGCGGTCCAAACACCAGGTCAGCGGAAGACGAACACCAACATTGTCGTGGTCAAAGTT
>UELX01003454.1:0-23248 GCA_900480035.1 Eupelmus urozonus | reverse complement strand
AAGCTCTCATTTCATACTTTAAAATACTTTTTGGCGCATCGAAAAATGTTAACTTGCAGAGATTTGACACAAAATTTTGTTAGACGCAAAATAACGAAAAAAACGTACTTTTACCGTTTTGATTAAAATATTAATTTGTTCATAAAAAAAAATAAGTTTTTAAAAATCGTGTGTAGAGTATTTTTTTCGTCCATTATATGACCCATAGAACAAGAAAAAAAGATCGCCCTGATGTAGGTAAAATTTTTTGGAACCGCAAAAGACATTTTTTTGTGGATTTGCTCATATATAATAATGATATATTGTAAAATGATATATTTTTTTAATATATAGCTACAAAATTAAAATCACAATTAAAAAATTTAAATGCTTTTTATCATTATACGATTTTATTTGTTGTATATTTGTACAATAATTGAAATAAAAATCTAAATGCTGCAAAATAAATTTGCTAATTATTCTATATTGAAAATGAGTGAATATTTTAAATTCATTTAAACAACATTTAATTATTACAAATGTCACGAAGACAGTGGAGAAATAAATAATTGCTTACATCATACAATTTGATGTATGTTTAAGTACGTAGGTGTCTGTATTTTCGATGAATAATATACATAAGACGGAAGTAAAGAGTCAAAATAATCGAAAAACCGTTTTGCATCTTAACGATATCACAGTAGGACAGACTTTTTTAACATTTGTGATTAACGCAGATATTATATTTAGAAACTGTGTATATTAAAAAATTGATTATTTTTGACGATTATTATTATTATATACTCATGTATTTACGTGCAGGCTATTTATCATTAAATTCGGATTTTTCATTATTAGTATAAAAGTCATTTAACAGTGTAGTTATGAGAAAAGACCCTTTTTTCTAATCTCTTACAATTGAATTATATATTGTGTTCATTTCCTAATAAATGTAATCACCTGACAAATTACAAAATATTTCACGTAATTATTTAAAAATAATTTTAAACTTATCAAATCAATGTTTTTGTAAATTATAAATATTAACTTTTGTTTAATAATATCTCGTGATTTTTATTGTTATAGGATTAGTATGAATACATTTTTTGTATAATGTAAAACAGCTAAAAAACCCTTATATATAGTAAAGATTTTTCGCCTTTTTCATTTCTAATATTTAAAAGCTTTTGAATTTTTATTTTAATTTGAATTTTAATGTATTTAACATCGATTATCTATTCTACAACGATTTGAATTCTTGAGACCTTTTAAAAGTCATTACTTCACCTAAGATAATTATGAAACACAGATGGACATTACTAGTTGCATGATACATTAGTTGTCTTTTAAAATTTTCATTTTTTAATAGTAATTTTAATGATTTTATTATATAGCTAAAGATTATTCAATTATAAATCTTCCCGTCGCATTATTGATTTAAGAGTAAAATCCTTTATGAATCGTGGCAAAACTGAAATGTTTAATCGTTGCATTTAGTTGCAATTGAAGTTGTATTATACATAAACACATTTTATTAAATTCAAAGAATTATTGCTTTTACATCGCTTGTAATAATGTATTTAAGATATTATGTTTTATATTTTAAATGTTGAAAACTTTGAACATAATTTAAATTTTCATTTTGTAAAGTACTGTAGCTATTATTTTTATAAGCAATTACCCTGTGACTTTCTGAATAAAAAATTGTAAAATATTAAATTTATATACACAAAATAAGTTTATTTGTAATGTTTGTGAAGTTTACATAAGAAAATATACAGAGTTACATCAATAAATTATTCAATTTGATTTATTAAACTATCCTACTTTACGTATTTATATATATATTTTTTTAATTTGGTAGTAGTAATGTCCATATCTGATAGAAAAGTGTAAGTATCTTACAGTAGATATATATGTCAATACAAAAAACTGAAGAAAACACTCACAATCTATCTTACTTTGATTGATCACTGAGAAAAAAATGTTTACGATATTTTCATCTATACATTTTGTTTTATAAAAATTGGTGTTTAATTTAGCTCTCTTTGAATCACGTCGAACCAACTTTTTCATCTCAGTGGCGTATGTCAGACAGTCAAATGAACGATAGTTTTGCACTGTTATATTAGAAGTATTACAGTATAGTAAAACGTTATTTTTGAAAATCCGTGATAATGATGACTAATTTTACTCAAAATAAATATTTTTAAAATTAAGAAATTCAAAATTTTTTTAACAAATAGTACAAATTTTTTTTCAAAAATAACGGAAAAGAGATATAATTATGCGTATTATAGGCACACTTACACACTGGGTAAAATATAATCGTGATTGTCCCAAATATTTGAGTTTTTGAGTGAAGAAAATCCTTACATCTATTTACATAAAAAGAATAATAAAATAAAATGTGTAATAAGATTTTTACTATTTTATTTTATTATAATTCTAATAATTCCAAGAACGTAATCATACAAAAAAATGTACAATCATGAATTTTTTGTTCATCTACATTAGACTAGATTTGTTTGAGAAGTTGTACTATGCTCTTGCATCAGGTATCTGGATTTATATTTCCATTAGATTCTCTTTTTTAACTAGTAACTATGACAATTATGTAACATTTTTAAAAATTTCATCATTAGCTAACTTCGTTTACAACAAGAAATAGCAAGGTATTTATATTAAACAAATTCAAATAAAACTTGTTCATTTTATCTTTCAAAACGAACTTTACAAGATAATGTAGAATATTGTTCATCTCATTCCTGATTACATTTTATGTTTATTGAATTAAATGCTATTTAAATGTAAACATCAGCCTTTTAATAGCACCGTTTAACAATTTTTAATTACATAAACCGAAAATTAATATGAAGCTATCTTTGTACAATTATATTTTGTTCGTAATAAATAAAACTGTTACAAAAATATTTTGTATGCTTGAATCGTAAAACAATCGTCAAAAATTTAAATACAATTATAGGATTTATATTTATACTTTATAACATTCGATTAAATAAAAAATTTATATTTTAAGTTTATTATATTTTTATAGAAAACAAATTTTTTCGGCTAACAATCTTTCATTTTTTATGCACTAAAATTTGTTACTAACAATTTAACTGTACATTGACAATTATGTTACTTCTTTCATTAAATGAAAACTTTAACCCAATATAATATAATTTTTCAGAAAAAATATGGCTTTAAAATTACAAATAAATTTCTTACATTGCACATTTTTGAGAGAAGGTACCAAAAGAATATAGACATACAAACTACAAGTCTCATGGAATAAATTAAGGCCGATTTCTTTTTATCATAAATCTAGATTTGGTCCACTCTCAGCAATAATTCGTATTTAGATTACGCTCATGTGCATTGTGAAGTGTATAAATACATAATACAAATACCTAATAAAAAAATTATATTTTAATGTGAATGCAATAAGATTTTATCCACTATTTTTGTAGTTTACATTTTTTAAGTCTTTTAATAAGTTTTAAATTTAAGTCTTCTGTGTTCAAAAGTAGAGGAGAAAGGGGTAAAGTAGTGCAGGGATGAATCTGCATGTATTGAATATATTTCATATGAAAGCGTTTTTAGAAATTGTTAATGTGTAATATTGAATATGGAGACTAACGCACCAAACCGTGCAAGTATGGACTTTTATTTCCGAATAAAAACATCAGACTTTGAACTAGCAATAGAGAAAAATCTGTTGTTTATTCTTTATAAATTAGTATGATTCACATTTTATCTTAAAAATAACTTACGTAAACCTAATATTTTTATGAAAAAAATATTTTTTAATTTTTAAAAAATTCTATGATTTGAATAAGTAAGAAATGACTTATATATAGCCATTTTTAGTGTTTTAAGAAATATTAAAGTGAATATTAGTAACTACACAAGTTCTATAGTATTTTGTTTAACTTTATGTAATAAAGTTGATATCTAAACATTCCTATTGAAAAAACTGTATCAAAAATGTTTATTTAATCCAATTTAAAATATTGTTTAAAATTGAATAAACATTTTTGTTTTTCTAGACTTTTTAATCTAAGGTTTGCGTAAAGTTTTTCTTAACATTTCCTCTTTTTCCCCTACTGATGGAAGAGCTAAATAATAAATAAAGTTTTTGATTGGCATTACAATTTTTTAAATTTTATCTATTGAGGGCATTCAAGTACTACAGAAAGCATTTTAATTAGAAATTGTATTTAATTAATTTTATTGTTATATTTTTGATAACTTCTATATAGTTAATTTACTCATTGAACATTAAAATACTTAAAGTAATTATTGAATGTCCTATTACATTTTTTTATTGATTTAAATATACAAAAATTTAAAAGAACCGTTATTAACTTTATGTTAAAAAATGGTGTAATATTAAACGTATACAAATAATAAAAGAGCAATAATAATATTTTTATAATAGTTTCAGTAACGTATAATATCATATTTACATAATAAAGTACATTTTATGCTATGATAATCTAGACTTGACAAATAATCTATCTTAAAAATAAAAATTTAAAATAAATTTATTTAAAAAAGTATTTATTAAAAATTATATTCAACTATAAAAGAAATTGTAACAACTTGCAATGTTCAATATTACACCAGTTTCCACACTTTTATTTAACCGCTTGATCATAAACGAAAAAAACCAAATCGTATTTTAACAATCCCAAAGGTTTCTCATGGAATGGTAAGTACACTCTTAAAATTTTAATAAGGCAAACAAATTTCATTCACATCCCAACAATTGTAAACAAATTTATATATATTCATATAAATATAGTCGTGCATAACGTCGGTGCGTCGACACTTAAACCACCAAATTTTCCGCTTTTCTTCGTTCATCAATTATTAAAGTGCCGATTTTCGTTTTCCAATAATGATTGCTACTCGCCGGGCCCGTCGCCGTGTAGGAGTGTGAAAATTGCGTTGCGAAGCGAGACGTTCGGCGTCAGACTCGTCGACTTCAGCGGTTCGTTCGTCATAGGGCTTGTAAATTTGCCGCACAGGAACCACTCGTTTATTGCTGCTCGTTCGTAAGTGAAACCATCTGCAAACGTTGAGAATATTTTTAGAGGTAGTGTTTTGGTTTACGTGTAGTTTTTACTCTGATTTTATGTGGTTATTTGGCATTCTTGCGATTTAGATTTTTCTTAATATAATGTGTAAGCTTAGTGAAGAATAAGTTTATTTTTAAACGATTAATATCATTTGTTACTGTTAAAGGCAAGGTTAATAGTATCTTGCTGTACTATAGTATGCTCACATCATATTAACATAAATTGTCTTTAAAGCTATATATATAGATATCAATAATATTAAGAAAATTGTACACAATAAGTATCTTTAGTATTAAATAGGTATGTATCTTAAAACTAAGCATATAGAAGGAGTAATTAATATTTATAATTGCGTGCATGATGACTTTAGTAAAATATTAATTTTACCATATATTTCGTGTGCTTCTTTAGTCATAGATTTTTAATTTTATTGCTCTTAACTTTAAGTACTCATATAATTGATTTTTTATAAAAATATATACAATTATAGCATGATTTTTTTAAAAATCAGCTCACGAAAAGCTTCAAATATTTACAGCATTTATTACATTATAAGTACATTTGTACATCAAAGCCTTAAATATAACATTTAGCATTTCCTGTTAAAAAATTCTCATGCGATTTCCAGGTGGGTTTTTAAATGAATTTTCTGGACGATTCAGCTGGATTTAAAGAAATCTAATGTTAAGGTTTTCAAGAAACTCAGTTAGATGAATAAAGAAATATAAGTGTTATGAAAATCTAGGATTTTATGTGTATCACTGAAAAATCGGTTGAATTTTTACGGAAAAATCTACATGTGGTGCCCAGTAAATGGAAAAAAGTGAATAATTCTATTAACATTCTATTAAGTTTTTATGCCACTCTAACTGTAAAATCATAACTTTAAGATGATTTTTCGACTCGCGTGGCATAAAATACGGTTCGATACTGGTGCGTAAGGTGATTTTTGCCTCGTTGGACTCGCTTCGCTCGAATCGGGTGAAAAACGTCTCACGAGGCAAATAATCACTTTCCACACCCGTATCGATGTATTTCATCAGACATAGTTACAGGAATCTAAAAAACCATCTTTTTGTTTTGCCCAATTTTGGAATTGGAACCGAATGGACCTTAAAGTCTGTAAAGATCATCTAGAATTTTACAAAACTCCCGAGGGATTTGTTCAAAGGGGTGATGATTATTTAATAATAACTCATGCAATATATTAGAAAAAAATACTCATTCATTTTACTGGTGATTACAAAAATAAAAAAGGGGGAAACATTGAAAAAATAAGATCTTAGTTTTCAAACGTTTAATAACAAGCATTTTCTTGCAATATTTTTTAAACATCTATACTTTTTGGTTCACTCACTTTTACTAAGTAAGTTTTTGCCACCACTTGGTCAACATGTGCTTTATACGTCAAGTAACACTATTTTTCATGTTACGCAATATATCTATTTCAAGGCAAAACATTATTTAGTCAACTAATGTATTGTTAAACAAACGTTTTCACAAATACTCTTTCTTTTCTTTAATGATATGAAGTGCATGACTCGCGACAGATTGAATTTTGATTTTTAAGAAAGCAAAAAATAAATTGAGATTCGTGAGAACGTGAGATTAGTATATCTAATCTAAAATGATATCATTTTAATGAAAAATAATAAAATGATTGTTTGAATGATTTTATCACCTGAACACTGAACAGGCTCCCTCATTATTTCATGAGTTATTGGGCACAGGAAATCGTCTGGGACTTCTGAATCTTCTGTAATATTCACAATATTGCAATCTTCGCGCTTCAACCAATACAACTGCTTGCGGAACATGTCAAGCGTCTGAAATTGAAATTATTCGCATTAAGTTGTTCTATTAATTATTTTCATAAAATTTCTTAGATAGCTTTTAAGCTTAAAAAAAAATAATTACAACTGTTTGAGTTACCAAATATTTTTGATTGTTCGAAAAATAAGAAGTCGAAAATTGTTTTATAGAATATTTACCTCTTGATCGTGATCGAATGCAAGCTTGCCTATTATTACTTCATCGGGAATACGGAGCAAAATGCGCCCACTTATTGAAAGTGTTTGCATGCTTCTCACCAAATCGGATAGTTCGACTTCGTGCAACCATTTAGCTACATCATCGACTGCCCAATCGGCCACCTAAGGAAATATTATTTTTTTATGAATGTCAACCATACGTATATACAAATAGATTTAGTGATTTAATTTGATATTTAATTAAGTCGTTTTTTATAACTCATTACTTTAAGGACTGAAAAATGTAAAGTTCATTACCTATATAATTAGTTATCATACGTTTAATTATGCCATTATTAACAATGTCATCATTAAAGACAATTTCTCAAATATAATAATACTTTTCATCTGAACATTTTTATTAAGCAAATATAATTTGTCCCTTAATGGAGTAAACAATCGTTGCTTAATGTTAAGTTAATTATCCAATTAACAAATATTAAGCTCACCTTTTTCCTGTTGTTTCTCAGACGATCGATTAGAATGCTTTGCGAAACTAATTGGTCCGGCAATTTCCAAATTAAAACAGTCTTGTCCAAGGCACCTACGTAGAGCGGCAAAAACAGATCGATAAATCAATAAATATATTCAAACATTAATAATTTCTCAATTATTTACGCTTGGCACACAAAAAAGAAAATTACCCTTTTGTGTACACAAAAGTTCTTATACACGCTATATCGTACATGTAAAAATAACGCGAAAAAAAAAACAGAAAAACATTTCGTTTTAACGTTGAATGCACGTATTTACTTTACCTGTCAGGAAGAGTGACGTGTCTTCGGAAAAGGCACAGGTGGTCACGAGGCTTTCGTGACTTTCAAGAACGTGCAAACACATTCCAGTGTGCTAAAATGGAAAAAAGATCGATTACTATTAGAATGTGCGCTGTTTGAAAAATTTTATGAAAATGGTCAATAGTTAATTTGGACATTGAATCGATAATATTATGAATAGATCAAGGATATGAATTTTAATTTTAAGATTTATTTATTTTGCTAAAGTGCAATTATTTATAAATAAAAATTTATTTTTAGCGTATAATGATAAAAAGAAATAGCGAAAATTAAATTTAAAACGGTATCAAGATATTTGATTTAAATGAAAACTATAAATTTTCTACAGTCTAGTTACTACTGGTAACTACTAAATAGTACGAAATACTATCTTTTATTATTCATAATAATCGATTTTCACGAACTTTCGATATTAGAGTTGAACGCGATGGTCAAAACGATAATAATAATAACGCTGTTCACTGCCACAAAATGTTGTGATTTGTATCGGCTAAAAAATTGACCTACTTTTATCCCAACGATAAAAAATAAAGAGCGATTATTACATTTTGTATTTGCGATCACAATGACATTTTAGCAAAGTAAATTATTACAAACCACTAGAAACTATTTGTTCGATTAACCGTAAAACTCAACGTATAAAACACGTTCATTATTTTTTTCAATCTCCCTATCCATCTGACCACTATACCATTCCACCTTAACGACCGTCAATTTTCTGCTCTTACGCAAACCAGCCCATAAAAAGAAAAAAATTACATCGCCATATTCAAGATCACCTTATACTACATTCGTCCATCATTAAATTAGTCATCCAATCCCATTAAAACCCAGCTCAATACTCACGACGCTCCAGAGGCGCGCTGTCCTGTCGGTGGCTACGCTGCCGAGTATCTCGCCGTGAACCGGCGAGAACTTGACGCACATGACGTTGCCGCCGTGGCCGGCGAACTGGCGCCTCTCCCTGTACGACATTCCGGGATCGCTGCTGCCGGTGCTCTCCTCCAGGTCGATGTCCTCCTCGATTATTATGATTTTCCAGAGCTTTATCAGCGAGTCGTTGCCGCAGGTCGCCAGCATGTACGATTCCTTGGCGCAGCCCGAGCTGGCGTCTCGGGAGCCTGCCAAGATTTTCAAGTTTTTATATGAGATTTTTTTAGTTTGGTTTGGGCGGGTGGTTGCGGAGGGTGGGAATGAGGAAGGGTTTTCGGAGGGTTGTTTTGAGAAATAGAGGATGGTAGAGTGTTAAATTTAATGGGTGAAATTTTATAAGATTTGTTAAAATTAAGGGGGCCAGCCTGAGTTGAAATCACTGAAAATGAATAAATCATTTATTACTATTTAAAGTAGTATACCGTAGTTTTTATTAATATAAATTTTTTGTACTTACTATATACATATTACAGATAATTTTTGCACATTTAAATGATCTATATTGTCCTCCAAGTCTATAATACCGCTCACCGTTAGAAACCTTGAATTTTGACTATTTTATCCACTTAACACGGGTTTTCTAGCCAACCAGCTCATCAATTTTTACCCGGCTAGGCTTAAAATCCTCCTTTAGAGTACCACTACAGATGGATTACTGGATGGATTACTTTTTTGAAAGAAACTTAACAAATGATTATTAGAGACACTTGTGTGCGCAGATTTCACTTTTAAATAATTTATTACTAAAATTTTGTCCATAAGTGTCTCTAATAATTGTTTGTTATTATTATTGCTAAATTGTTATTATATAAATTAACACGTGTATAAGCACACAAAATTTATATTAATAAAAACTACGGTATACTACTTTAAATAGTAATAAATGTTTGCCACAGGCTGGCACCCTTAATTATAGTGATAAAGCTGTTGAAAATAATAGTATCGATTTTTTTGTCTAGGCACAAAATCGGTTTACATCGGGCTATATTTATGTAAGAAGATAAAAAGATTTTATGCTTCGCAAGACAATTGTTTTAATGGAAATATTAAAATTTTGATTTTTTTGGTTTGGTACATCTTAACCCTAAATTAGTGATCTTATCATGTAATAATAAAAAAGCTTTTACGATTCTACATATGTTGTTTTAATATATCTGTTAACTTGTGCGTGACTGGTCTTTAAAGCAATATGGAAACTTTTTAACTTATCCATTAGGGATATCTATGTCGGATACAGTTAAGTTAGTAATATTAAACTTTGCAATTTAGTAGATTACCAGAATATTATATTAATAATCAATTAAGGAAAAAAAAATCGATCCTATTTTTAAATCCTCTTTACAGCTCATCTAACATAAATACCTAATTTCCATCAAATCGACCTACACAAAAAGATATCATTTCCCACTGCATTTTCTTACATGCAACCCAATTAAAACCAAAAAAACTCCTTTCCCCAAAAACAGACCCACACCCCCCAGCCTCAGCCTCACACCCACCTGTCATCGTGAACGGGCCAGTGGTCGGACTGAAGTCGCAGCCCTGCACCCCCAGATCGTGTCCCACGTCGCACACCAGCAGCGCCTCCGTACTGCCATTCTGGGCCCTAGTGTCAAAGAGCCTCCAGGCGCCCTCGCTGCATGCGGTAACCAGGTAGCGCGAGTCCGGCGAAAAAGCCACGGCTGTTATCGCGTCGGCGTGGCCCTCGTAGACGCTGCAAGGATCGCTAATGTTACGTGGTACCGGGCTCCTCGGCACTGCCGGGCTCTCCGTCCGGCTCTCCGGCAGGCTGTGGATCGACAGTTTTGAGCACGAGCTTACCCGGCGGATGAGGCGCCGCCAGAATCGCGACGCGCTCCAGCTGTCCGGCGAGCGGCAAGCGGACGGAGCTGGGATTTCACGGAAGCGGGCGCCGTTAAGGGGGTTTTTCGAGAGTCACCTGGAAGGTTTGCGAGCGAGTTTAGTGTGAGGGGGTTGTTGTAAGGTTGGGAGAGAGAGAGACACGCGGGAGTGCGGATGATGGAGCTGGCGTGGTGAGCGCTGGCTTTTTTTCTGTCTTCCGAGTTTTCGCGACTTTTCTCTGGCTTGCTTTCGGTCTCGAATTTAAGGGCTGATGCAGCGTTAAATTTGAGGAGTGTGCGGAGAACTTGGTTTGAGAATGTTTTGTAAGCAAAAACTGGCGAAAGCGCATAAGCCACACAAAAACGTCAGGTTGTATCCACGCGACTTTAAACGTGGCTGTATACAGCGGTGACAAGATCAAACCATATCCAAAACTGTCAATCCACACCGTAGCCTTTGAGACCATGTCAAGAGTGAAGCAGTAATCCGTCACATAATAGCCTGGTGATGTTTTAACAAACCTCGTTTCCTCCATGGTCTCCAAGTCCCAAAGTATTGTCTTTTCGTCGTCCCCGGCTGTCGCGATTTTCGTCCCGTCGGACGACCATCGACAAACCCTCACCGCCGTCCCCGAGTTCACGAACGAGGTACGCACCTGGCTGCCGTTCTAAGGATTTTCAAAAGTTCACTTGATGCTTGTAATGTTGGTAAACAGAATTTTGAAACGTGATTTTTTTTTCTCTGAATATTAATTTCTTCTGTACGATAATTAGAAATCTTTAATAATTTTGGTTATTACAGCAAATATATATAACGATACACAACGTATTACGAACAAATCACAACGAATTCAGTTGCTTCAAACAACAATTAATTCAGTACCTCGAAGTAATCATGAGCGCATGTATTTGCCGACGACAATAATGTCGCGAGTGAAAAAAATATGTCAGTCACCTCGACGTCCCAAATGACGGTGGTGCCGTCCATCGAGCAAGAGGCGAGCTTCGTCCCGCAAGGACTGAACTCGACATAATTGACGCTGTACTTGTGGCCGTCGAGTGGATTGTAGCTCATCTCTTGGAAAATCGACATCGACTCGCCGTCCTCGTCGTACTTCACGCTCCAGATCCTTACGAGTTTGTCCCTGTTGATTTAATTCGTTTGCTTAGTTTTTTCTTATTTTTGTTTGCGGTTGGGCAATTTTTAAAATTCGCGCTTGGCTAATGGCTATACCAATATCGTGATGAGAACTACGAATGCGAACGTTATTTTAAAAATTAAAAATGTATAAATAATAATCTATAAATAAACGGAAAATCTAAAAAATATTCAAATAAACTAAAAAATATTAGTTTTGTAAATTATAATACTTTTTTGTTTACTGATGCATCCTTACATTTTTCATTAAGTATTCTCAATGATGCAGTTTGAAGTATGTATACTTATCCTAAACTTAGCAAGCTCGCCAAAAGATGAAACATTTTTTTAAAATTTTTTAATAATCAAAAGAATTGCTACATAAACACTATAAATTTTTCACGTTACATTCTCAAACAAAGAAGCGTTTTGAATTACACATTTCCGACAAAGCTCTTTATATCAGATTACAGGCTAATCCAAAAGCGAGCTTTTACCTTGTCTGCAAGCTAACAAAGACAGCTCGCATATATGTATATACAAAATGTCCACAAACCCAGATCCAGAGGCGATTAAGCGGTTGCCGAACATCGCCACGGAATTGACGGCCCCATTGTGATCGTCAAGCCTCTGAATAAGCTTCACCTCATTGCCGCTCGACTCCGCATGCTTCACTACCTCAGTCTCCTGGATCAGCGTCTTTAAGGGGATAATGCGCTTTGTATTAACGGGATGATTAATTATACTGATAGTGAAGCGATTGATATTGATTGGTATGTGATGGTGTTGTTTTGCTGGATTATTTTGTTAAACTAATACAAGTATAGATGGATTGATTACTGCTGTAGCACTAATTCATTGATTGAGTGCAAATAATTATGATTTTAATATTACATATTAAAGTGTAAAGTTATATATTCAATATAGTATTTGTTAATTATTATGAATTGAAAATGTTAAGTAAATAAACTCTTTTTAATGATCATTATTGTTAAATTATAAAGATGTAGATGTTTTGCGATAATTAGTTTACAGTAGTTAAATTTTGTTAATAGGTATTTTGTAACTTTCAATTTGAATAGCATAAATTGCTAAGTTCTGAAGTAGCGTTAATGAATAGGTTTAAATAGTTGGAGTAAATTGATGTTACGACCACTAATACCAGTATACCAAAAAATATGTTTTGCAAATATCTTTTTTTTCTTTTGACACAACGCAAGAAAAAAAAATAAAATAATTTATGAGCCACGTATCGTTTATAATATTAAAAATTCATGCAAAAGTTTAGTTTGATTTAAAACCTTACTTTTTCAGGTTTGTCGTTGTTTTGCAGTTTAACAGTATTGTGTCGTACAAGTTCGGAATCCAAGCTTAAATTTCCTGTCAGATCCCAAATGATGACACGTTTGTCGTTGGAACCTGGATAATTGAAATAAATTTACTGTAAAATACGTTCATTGACCTTCGCGTGTGAATTTACCTGTAGCTAATAGATTTCCATTTTTTGAAAAAGCACAGCAAGCTACGTATCGATTGTGTCCGGTGAGGACAGAAATTACTCTTCCAGTGCTCTAAAATTTATGATAATATTTTTAAGGATGAATAATTTTGGGCAAATGAACGAATAATGTTTTTTTTATAGAGTTATTTGATCTGACAATAATTGGTGAAATATTTAATTACGTTTTAAGTAATAGAGATTTTTTTTTATAACGAAAGAAAATAACAGTAGATGAGTTGCGTGTTTGGTCAGACTTGTATTTTTATGATGAATGCTTTCAAAGTTTTCTTTACTATATGACAGGAATAAAATTTTTTCAACTTTTATGATAGCATAGTATAGAAGATACAGAACTTTTTTTAAAAATATGGGTAGATTGTACAGTTATTAAGAAAATTTTTACTAAAAGAAAATTTCGTATAGAAAAACGACTTCTATTCTCAAGCATCAACAAAATATTTACGACCGCCAGCTAAATCATTTTTCTTTCAACCGGTCCTTGATAAAATTCATTCCAAACTCTCCTTAAAAATCCCGCACAAACCACACACCCTTAAAAAAAAAACTCAAAAAACACAAAAAGTCACTCGCACAAGTCCACAAAAAAAAAACCAACTGACCGTCTCCCAGATGACGGTTGTCTTGTCGAGGCCGCTGCTGGCAGTGTACAGTCCGTTGGAGCTGAATCGGACGCAAGTTAAGGCACTGCTGTGTTTCTCCATAACGCGGCAGAGCTCGATGGTGGCCGACATTGGCTGGGTGTCGCACTTCTCCTGGACGACTTTCACTTCCCAGAGTTTGACGCGGTTGTCGTTGCCGCAGGTGACCAGCTGATACAGTTTGGCGCACGGCTCGTTACCTTCAGAGCCAATAAGTTTTTAAACGTCGATCGATTATTCGATAGAGTTTGTTTCTTTCTTTTTTTTTTTAAATTTAGATATTCACACAACCTTGGAGATGGTAAAAACAGTTCTGGACTCACTTGTGATCTCCTGAACGGACGAGAAGTCACAGCAGACGACGCCGAGGTCGTGGGCGTCGTCGACCTGGGCGAAAATGTTGAGGTCCTGCTCGCGCGATGGGCAGGACTCGATTATTTCGTTGCAGTGGAACAGCTGGAGAACGCCGAGGGTGCAGCTGGTCAGGAGCCAGTTCGAGTCGGGTGTGAAGCACAGGCTCTGGATCGCACCCTCGTGCTTTTGGAAACACCTGTTTAACATTATTTTCTTTTTAGTTTTTTTTTTTGTTTTTTTTTTTTGTTTTTTAATGATGAAAGATTGTGCGCTGAGGTGCGTTGAGCTTGCCTTATTAAAGTTCGCCGAACCAAGTCCCAGAGGCACACTTGGCCGTTGTCCCCGGCAGTGACCAGAAGGGATGAGTCTGGGGAAAACTTGCTGATCCTGACGGCCTCGCCTCCCGCCTGTACCATCGTGTGAATTTTCGATCCCGACTGTGGACAGAGTCACGTATCCGCGGTGATTTATTTATAAGAACGAATGGAGAAAGAAAGTTTAAAATTAAAATTAATAATTAAAGGAAAGAAGGCGGAATCAACGAGGATATAAAACAAAAACCTTGCAGCTTTTTTATTAAGGCAATTTGTTTTCTTATTGAAATATTAGTTTAAAAAAAAAAAACATCTCCCTACTAAATTGTAATTAAATAATTAAAATTGCAACATATCAGGAGATACTCTAAATAATTCACTGTCACATCAAACTAAAATCCATTTCAATTAAAAGACCCCAAATTTCCATTCCGACCTTGACTGCATAATGTACTGACCCTGAGATTCCATAATTGCGTGGTGCCGTCGATGCTAGACGAAGCGAGCATCGTCGATTGGGGGCTAACTTTGACCGACGTCACGCCGTACTTGTGTCCCAGAAGCGGCGAGAACGAAGCCTCGATAAAACCTTCGCCGGGCTGCCATTCCCAGACCCTCACTTTTTTGTCGCTGCAAGCATGTTTTTCCACGAATTAGCACTGGCAGTTTTATCGTTTGATTTGTTTAACTATAGGGAAATTGACAGGGGGTGGGGTCATTGTTTGGAAGTGAGATAATGTGAATGTTCTGAAAACATTTGAGATAAGTTCAGAACACTGAGAGAAATTGTTATTGTTAATCTTACTATATTGTTTAGTAAAACCAAATATGTTTGTTGGTACTGTATTATTTAGTATAACGAACAAACTTATTGAAACATGAAATATACACATTTAGTTTATGAAACTATTTGTAATAGTTGATTAAATATTACTTGCTTATTGTTAATGAAAATATAAAAAAGACTCCATATTTTACTATATGCAAATAGTTATATATTTTAATGATATAATATATTATAATAAAATATATTTATATTCAAATATATCATAAGCAGTTTTCCACTATATTATATAGTAACACTACGGTAAAATGAACTATATTTTTTTCTCAGTGAAGTGAGGGCGATGATTGAAGCTGATAGAATTAGGAGGCACTGTATGCATTAGGATCGATATGTTTGATTTTCGAAGATGAATAACATGGCGATTGTGTCTTTGTAATGCTTGTTTTAGAAAAAGTTTGTTACTTTGTATGCGAATTCGATATTTTATAGAATATATAAAAATTTCATGTGGTACAATTTTCATATTAAAGAAGATTTTTCAAAAAAAAACTTTATACATTCCTGATCTAGGTGAATGACCAAAGACAATATTTATTTTTGAACCAGGACAGGGAAATATTTAAAATCGATCTGGAGCATTCAATAAAAAAGGATGTGATGCTAAAAATGAGCTTGGTGTTTTCATCTGAAATACTTGTTACACTTATTTTTATCTTCTTATATCAAAGTGGTTATAGGTAGATGAAAATAGATTACAAAAACTCAAGGCCTCTATAAGCACGGATAAACATAGTTTTTTTTTAACTTTAACGATAAAGTTTTGTGTTTAAGTTGAAAGGGAGTAAACAATTTAAAATGATTACTACATACTGTTTTAAATCATTAAATCAATAGTATTGTAATGCAAAAAATAAACTATTTTCTAATGTATAAAAATTTAATTATTTTTTGTTTAATTTATATTTGACTAATAAGAATTTTATTATTAATTTCTCATATATTCAATTCTCAATAATATAATTAGTAAAATAATTATCAATTTTAAAACCTTAGAATACTTCATAATCAAAAAACTTCTTTATTCAATTTTAAGTTTACATATTTCACATGCTTTATGTGTATATCAATCGTGAACCTTTTAGGAACAATGACATAAAATACAAACGTAACTATAATAATTCTCATAATTACATTGAAACAAAGCTTATAGACAAAGCTAACCAAAGCTTAACAAAGCTTATAGAGTTCACAGTCTGTGGGTCATGAATTTATACTATAATTTTTGGATAAAATCAAAGCTCAATACCTGCAGTGTCATTGGGTTATTATTTCTCAAAACGTAAAAGTCATTATTGATAATAAATTATATTGCCTTTTATTATCATAGTTTTTAGATTATTTAGGTTAAACGATTTTTGATAAAAGAACATCAAAGCAATCGGCCTGCACTTTAATTGAAAATTTATTGAACTAAAAAAAATTATTTTATTAGAAAATTTTTGACAAATTATAATAAAAGAGCTTTTTAGTCATCAAAGAACTATGGAACAACTTAATTTCATTTTCTATTTTGATTAATACCTGCGAAAAATAACTTCACGTAAACAAACAAAAAGTTAAGAACAAAAATTTTTATAATTTTTTTTACAAAAACTCGGGTTTTTAGAATATAATAATATTAAAACATAACATAATACGTTGAAATAAAGGCTCAACTTCATAACCTACGTGTGCTAGACTTTCTTTTATGTTATTAGAATACACCACCCAAATTATACCATAAAAATGTATGACCCCAAAGGACACGGATGCCCTTGTTAATAAAAAGTTTTTAGAAATCGTGATACACGAGCTTTGAATGAACGTGAACACAGCTTTGAATGCTAATGATTTAAAATATTAATCTCGTAAGTTTAATGGAAATTTAACTACGTTTACCATTAAAACTTTTCTAATTCTCCTAATCATCGAAATCAAGTCGTATCTACCCTTTTAGCACGAGCAACGTTGTACTGTCCAGTGAATAAAATCAATATTTTTCATATATCATCCAGCTCCGAGCCCTTTAAATATTTTACAGCGTTATACGTACAAATTATGGCTTTGGATCTTATCGTGTTCTGAAATGGGTTTAATGCGCCGAGGATCGATAAGTTGTAATGGCATAAAATAAATACGGCCCACGATCGAACTCGCGTTGTCGTGATTAATCATGCACATTAAATAAATAGTTATGTTTTAAAAAAAGAACTGCCGTTTTATTGTAAAATTTCGTTATAACATTTATGATTTTATGACTATTTAAAAAAATATTTTGGTAGTTACACTTTTTATTGTTTTGTATACCTCTGAAAGTTCTTACTTAATGCGTGGTATATTAAAAAAAAAAAGAAGAATGCAAAATACGGAAAGAGTAGATTTACTTTAAGCGAAAACCAATTATTGGTCAAGTAGGATTAACTACAAAGCTTTCTCAAACGATCGTTTTTACTCACTTTACTGCGCAATCATAATATTACAATTCAAAATTTAATTTTTGAAAATCCTTTCTTTTATTTATAATCGAGTGTTCATAGGTATATTCTGATAACTTTATTCGATAACTACAGGAAATAAAGTCACCCTGTAACTTCACATCGATATTCTTTGGCCAAAAATATGAAACACGTGTCCCGGTATTTCTGTCGTTCTTATAAAAGTCAAAAGCGTTATTACGTGAAAAGTTAGAAGCTATTGGACATTCAGCTAAATTGTTTTCATTAAAATCATAAGCTAATTTTTAATGAACGAAATTTAGGTAGTTCAATGTTGAATAGTTTGTAACTTTTTACATATTAACGAGTTGTACCTATAAGAACTGAAATAAAAGCTGGCCTTTCTCACTTTTGATTACTTTTTTAAACAATTCTCTACGATATTTTCCGACGTAAAAGTGATTTGAAGGAAACCATGTTTTGCATACGACGTCGTTCCGTAAAGTTACAGCCGCATTCATAAGCCAAAGGTTCTGTTCTTTACTTGACGATCAAGAAAGTCAATTTATGATCGTGATTGTGCAATTGCCTTTGGAAAGAAAAAAATGCAACTTCTTTCACTCCAATCGCATTTTGACAGGACTTGAAAAAAATGTTTAAATAAAACTTTGCCTGAGCGGATAAATATCTCCCTACATTGAAACTACAACTATCCACTCTTTACTCGGTAAAACACAGCAGACCGCACATTCAAATTTCAAAGGATCTCCCACGTAAAGTTGAGCAAAGTGCGTACTAACCCGGATCCAGTTACTAGAATACTGTCGCCGGCAAAGTCTACCGCGTTGACGTCACTGGTGTGAGTTGTGAGGGTCTGCAGCGCCTGCACGTCTCCTGCGTACACGCTCATGGCTCCGGCTTCAGACGCGTTCAGCGCTCCTGTAACGAGAATACCAAAGTTTCTTGGTTAGATACATGGAAATCAAGTGGAAAGCTTCTGTCGAGTACGCTTGGAATTATCTTTTGTCGAGGCTGGTTGTGGGTGGAAGCGTTGCTTATTGGGAGGAGAGGAGATTAAGTTTTTGGGGATCGAATGACGCTGTGATTGTCAGTTTTTTAAAGAACTGAATATCATGTTTAATTTATTGAAGATCGCTTTGTTAAGTATTTATACTTATTCGAAATGTATGGTTTTTTACATCTTCTTAAAACTTTCTATTCTGGTTAATATGTATGTTATTGACTCTTTTACTTTGTAACTTGTATTATGAAGACATCACGAAATAAGAATGCATGCTTTTAATTTTAAAGTAGTTGTTAATAAAATTTTGTCTTGTTTAATATGATACACAATATACGCTAATTTTTAGTCATTAACGACGTTAAAACAGCTGACTAAATATTTATCCAGTGTAAAAAATGCAAATTATTTGTTTCATTACCTTGAATATTCATTAACAAACGCTATTTTACAGAGAATAAGAAAACATTAATTATCTCTCAAACTTATTAGTTAGTATTCTCATTAGGGTAAATATAAAGTTTACATGCAGCTGAAACCAACGTTTTATTGACAAGTAATTAAGTTTTTAACCTTTGGCTGAAAGTTAACAGTATTCATGATATTGATTATTTCGAAATATTTTTTTAATTTTTCAAATCAATGCACGCATAGAAGTTTTAACTTAAATACAAAACTTTTTTACTTTTATATTAATTTGACATTTTTTCAAAAAAAATGGGTAAGAAATTAAACGGAATATAGCATTAAATATCGCAGAATATTCATATTTTCAGTGTGTTCAAAAAAGCTTTCTTTTATTAAATATTTATAAAAATTTTTCCTTGAGCTTCAATCAACATTGAAATTTACCTTATATCGACATACTTTTTTATTTACATAACTAGGGCACAATTTATCATGCACAAAGTTTACAGAAACTACTTTTTGTAGATGTTGCAAAAAGTCCCTTAAACTTCGTACAATTAAAAAGTTTGAAGAAATTTTCTTTTGTTTTTTAAATACACATTACAGTTTCTAGCATATTTTCCGTTATTTATATCACTTTCCTTACTAATTTAATATAACTTTCTAAAAATGAAATTGATTTTATCGTACCGAGCTATTATTAGGCTGCGTCTTTATCCGCATCGAATCAGTAACGCCTCCATAAAACATTAACAGCTGCATGCTTAACTTTCCGCGAGAACAAAACTCATCACAATGTCCGCCCGATCGCGAACTTTAACACATTTATTTACACTTAAAATCGATAAATCCTTTTCCATTCATGCGGCGAAAACTACTTTCAATCACAAATGTAATAAAATCGTTCTTTCATGAACGTCACTTCATTGTATTTACAGAATCACGTCGTTCCCGTATTGATTTTCAATTCACAATTCGAGCAATCACATAGGTTGCATTCGAACTTTGTACCCTCAAATTCCGAAGTTTATAAAATTAAATACGGGATAACCACGGGAACACGGCCTCAGCTTACGGCTAGCGCGAGCTTCTGACATAATTTTGGCATCGAGCTTTGGGATCGGATGACTCATTATTTTTTGCGTTCGCATGTTTCACGTTGTCCGTCTAACGTTTTCGATCGTTCGGAAATTTCCGCTTCCACCGACCCTTGTATGTGTTTCCGTTGAGTCCGATCAAGTATGGAATAGTGCTTTCTAACGTTTTGGGGAAAAAATGATGTTATGCATGACAAATGTTTATATATGCACGATAATAATCATGTTTGTCTAATTAGCTTATCTGTGTTACTTATCAAGGAATAAAATGCGAATCAAAATAATAATTATTATTAGGGAGTGTTAGAGCCTAGTAGTTACTGAGAATTATGGTCGAATCCCGTTTATTTCATTCACATTTGCAAACTTGAAAAATATCCAGTTACTTATTTTTTAATATGTCGCTGTAATTGCTAAAAAATGATTATTCGAAATTTTCTTTTTGCATTTATATTTTATATAAATATTATAAGATGTAAGATGTAATTCTTGTTTAAAAGAATGCTTTTTTTTAAATTATCCAGCAAAATTATCGTTATTTAAAAATTTTTTCTAATTATAATTATTTCTTTTTTTAATTATTTCAACACATTAAAAATTAAATCTACGGTTTATACAAACTAAACATCTTTTGCCATTTTTGAATAAGTTTAAATATATTAAAAATTCAAAATTTATAAACTCGTACAGTACATGGTTGAATGCATGCCAGTAATATTTTCGTTGAAGGTTAAGCTTTACTTTTTGCTTTTACTAACTGGGATATAGGGGACTTATGAATGTCAAAAAAATTATTTTACTTTGAATAATTTAAATTTCTTTTATATAAATTGTTTTGTCCTCTATTAAAAACATTAGACTGTGCTTTTTATATTTTTTTAGAAACAATAAATCATTTAAGAATGATTATGATACTATTATATTATATATTTATTTTGTTAAAAAAAGTTAATTAAAAAATTTATAAAATATTAGTTTTACAATTAGTAACACTTATGTTATTTTTATCGGTTACACTAAAAAATAATACATCATTTTTTAACCATATATTTGATTTTAAGCTTATTTCACCAGAACAGTTTATAGTTATTTTTGCGTTAAAATTGTAGACCTCTAATGACGCTTGATGCTTTACTCTAACACAACCGTATTGCATTTGAAACGTATCATTTATCGTTTGACGTCATAAAGTTTAATGCGCCTACAATACAATATTTCAATACACACATCAGAAATAGCACACAGTTACTTTAATAACATTTGTACATTCTTAAATTATTTTTAACGAAGTAAGTAATTAAATACAAATTAAAAATAAATATCTCAAGAGAAAGTTTAAAAAAATTAAAGTAAGTCATTTCTCATTTTGATATTTAGCGCTTAGATTTTAATGAGTAGCGTGATAAAATAGGTTAACAAATAAAATTATTTATCTTTACCAGTACATTTGTATCTGTTTTATCTGTTTTTACTTTCAGTACTTAAATTTATAATTGAATAACAATTTCTCCGTTATACTTTGTTAAGAGTAAAGCTTTATCGATTATATATATATATATATGTCGCCATCTATAGATGATCTATGCGTTGAAGGGATCGAGCGCCCTGCAGGCACTCGAGCGCTTCAACGCAGGTCAAAGCTTCTTTCGATTGCCGATCTTTGACCGGTCAATACCCTAAAGAGTGCTTTGCTTTTATTAAAGACTTAAGTATTTTAAGAGTTTAAGAATATCCAAAATACTTACAAAATTTTAATTTTTTCAACCGTAAAAATATTTATATAACAGCTTCTTCTTCTTCAAAAAAAAAGTAAACCAAATTTCCGGCAATCTCAACATCCAGCAAACCCCCACAGTCGGAACCAACAAAAAGAACCATCAGCAGTCAAACCTTAAACCTTCTCCCTCATTAAATCCACTGAAAAATCTAAACCTCCCATAAACCCACCCACCTCTGTAAGAACACCTAACTAAAAAGCTCCTTAAGCAGCGGCACGCGTAACAGCAGACCAGCGCTCAGTCAACAAGCGCGTTGTTTACCTAGAAAAATTATAAAAAGCCAAGGGAGCCGTCGGTTAAAAGCCGCAACGCGGATCGTCAATTATTTAGCGCTCGCGGCGATCGGCATCGGCGATAAGGGCGAAAATATTGCCGCCGCCGGCGGCGGCCGCGTCAAATGGCCAAGATACGCGCCCAAGCTCTATAGCCGGTATAAAGGCTTCTTTTCCACGCTCGGTCTAACCCCCTCTTTATTTCTATATTTGGACGTCCTTATTCCCATGCCCTGCGCCAATGTACGAATGGCAAATTACACGTTATCCCACCGCGTCCTTTTTCTTTTCTTTTGCTGCTAGGGTATGAGTGCGATGAGTAGTCGAGCTTTGCGCGTTCGTTCGAGCTCTTATCTACGTCATCGCAATGTGGGTGGGACACATGTTGAGAAAAGAAATGTTGATTCTGATGGCTGGGTGATAGTGAAAATAATCGAGTTGTAAAGTCGGCGGTGAATTAGTGGGGCGCGAGGTAAGGTGGTGTGTTTGATGACGGGGAGGCTTTTTATTATTGAAGCTTGTGTCTAGGTGATGGGTTAAGGTAACTTTCGAAGAGAAATTTCGTTTCTAAGTAATGGCGATTGCGGAGACATGAAGATTTAATTGCTGATTGAGCTTGATCAATATTTTTACTCTCTAAAGTTGAAATAATGAAAAATCACTGAAAAATAGTGTATATGCATTAAATGGCCTAGTCAAAAATGCTCCACTATGAATTAGTGAATACACACTAATTTAAAAAGTGGGACATGTGCACTAATGAAATTAGTGAAAT
>UELX01003453.1:0-23250 GCA_900480035.1 Eupelmus urozonus | reverse complement strand
AAGTTGACACGAATTTTGATCGTAAAACAAATGTTTATAAAAATTAAACAAAGCTTTATAAAAATTTATTACAAATTGCTATTTATTTGTCAAGTGAAGAGCTTTCTAATGGATATATTAGAGTGATGAAAAAATAAATACAGTATGAATTAGAGCAAAAAGTCTGAAAATTGTGTCGACTTGCCCCGCTCTCCCCTATTTATGTTTTTGAGTATTCATGAAGCGCCTTGTAATAAAAAAGAAAATTTTTTAACTTTATATTTAGTATTTCAACGATTTAAAAATAGTTAAATTTATAATTAAAAACATAAATTATATTTTTATAAAAAATAATTCAGTAGGCAATGGTTGCTATGTGGGATTAATAAAAACATTTTCTTAAACTATTGTTTCAGTTTAATAGGGATAATTAGTACAAAATATCCTTCTCGTAGTTCCATATTTGAATCATAGCAGCAGCTCAAATTTGAAAATATGTTTTTAGATTTTAAATGATGAATCCACAGCTGCAAGATGCAACGCTTAAAAAAATACAAGTATTCGACCATAATTATTTTATTTTAAGAAATATAAAAAAACGTTTAATTAAAACTTGAATAATCCAGTTCAAAGTTGATCAACAAAAATGTTTTAAAAAGATATAAAAGTTCGTAGGATTAAATATAGATAAAATTCACTGGATTCAGTTGATCAACTTTAAACTAACAAATTTTATACCAGGTTTATATTTTCGGAAAATGCAAATGAAAACTAGTTTTCTATAATAAAGGAGATAAAATCTTGTTTTCTCTGATTAAATTTTTTTTAAACTTTATGTCAAATTTACAGCATTGTAAATGCTGTATTTCTTCTAGTATCAAAAAGAAAATACAAATATAAGTGTAAAATGCTAGAATTTTTTGCTATTGATGACGTAAAACTGCGGCTTCTTTCATTTTTCGGTATATCCAACAATAATAAATTAGATTAAAATTTCAAGTAATATTTTCAGATTTTATATTAGTAAAAAAAATTATCTAAATAGAAAAACGCTAAGTAAACTTAGTTAAAAATTCGTTTTGTAAACTTTCGTATTGATAAAATTTCGATAAAAATCTATAAAATAACACCTTAAAATAATTTATTCTAAAAAAGTTATACTGAGATGGTCATCGTAAAATATTTTATATGATACTGTTCAATCTCGATAAACTAGATACGGAAAATAAAAATTTCAGTCTTTACGGCTTACAAAAAACTACCTTTTATCTGATGTTCTATAGAAAGGGTACGGATATTTGATCTGTATTTTACGAAAAATGATATGTAATTCTTCTTTATCGTCTTTTTCCAATTATACGACTAACTGAATTCCGGACAGATAATCCGATACAATAAAATTTCATTATTGAACTATATTTTTTATTTTCATCAATGAAGATAAAGCATTTTACTGGTCTATTTTTTGTGGGAGCGTATTTTTCAATCTTTAAAAATGAAATGAATTTTTTATTATTTTTTATTTAACTATATTGATTAAAAATATAAAAAAAAATATTTTTTAATAAAATTAGAAAATTTTAAATATCTAAATACACTAAGGTATTTTCCTTACATTGTAATTATAAATTAAATAAATATACTCTCTAAAAGTTAAGGTGTGAATCTGTCGAAAAATTTAAAATTGATTGAAATTCACACCTTTTTAGGTGTAAATTTGGAAGTTTATTGAAAGTGTGAATTTCAAAATTTGCACATTACGAGGTGAGAATTTCTATAAATATTTAAATGTATACCTTATGAAGTGTGAATTTCAATAGACTCAAAAAATTCACACCTCAAGGTGTGAATTTCCATCAATTTTAAAGTTTACATCTAGTGAAGTGCGTATTTTAAAATTCACGTCATATAAGATGTGAATTTAAATAAATTTTAAAATTCACACTTTATAAGGTGTGAATTTTCGATGGATTCATACCTTGACTTTTAGATAGTAGGGAGAAACAGCTTTAAAAATTGAAATATTAAGTTTTATAAAGTCTAAGAAGTATGATTGACTTATAACAGATCAGGTATAATTCATAAAAATGTTTGTTAATTTACATGTAGAATTATATTATAATTAATTAACAATAGTTATTCACTTATTTTCTTGCCTGTCTAATACCGAGCTTCTTTATTTCTTTTGTATTTTATTATGAATTTAGAAAATCGATATACTATTTTACAAATAGAAAAACACTTATAACATAAAAAGACCTAAAATGTTTTTCATAAAAATTTGGCTTTCTCTGCTTTGCAGTACTCCGATTTGAGCAACACGACCTACCCGAATCTCAGCAAAACGGTGTTTGCCATTTTCATGGTCCTCGTGCCGATCCTGCTGCTCAATATGCTGATAGCCATGATGGGAAACACGTATGCGCACGTGATCGAGCAGAGCGAGAAAGAATGGATGAAACAGGTGATGCACGCTGACCGTGCCCGCGCATATATATAACTGTATAGATATACAAAACCAAATATAAGCGTGTACTGGCTGGGACCAAAAAGTTTTTTTTATTGTTTTCTTTTTTTTTTGAGGGTGTAGGAAAAAATTCATGCATCAAAAAGTTATTACGAGCATGTCAGTTGCACAAGGATATGACTTTTTGAGAATTGTTTGTAAAGATTAGTGTAAAGGTGTTTTTTGGCTTTTGAGTGAAAAATAAAGAGGGGTAACATTTTGTGAATGAAATTTTTTTTTAAATAAATTCAATCTGCGATTATGCAACACATTTTCAACTTATATAGTAACAACACAAAAAACGATAAAAAGATAAAAACAAACCAGGAAAAATAACTTCATCAGCCGTAAAAATTACTGCCACATGAAATACCCACAACATAACCTCCGGCTCGTTAATTTTTACAGCGATTTTCTTAATCACTTTTACGAGACCTTTCTCACCTTTCTCCCATCCACCTATTCCCACCCATCCACTCCAGCCACTTCGCAAAAGAAGCGCATATATACACACAGCCCGGACATTATAAAATAACAGCCCCTCTTCTCTGTCCTATATACGCACATCCACGCATTGTCGCGGCGCCGCTTGCAGTGGGCGAAAATCGTGGTTTCGCTGGAGCGAGCCGTGTCGCAGAAGGACGCGCACAATTACCTGCAGGAGTACAGCATAAAATTGGGCCCCGGGGACGACCCGAACGATCCCGCTTCGGAGCAGCGCGGCGTCATGGTCATTAAGAGCAAATCGAAGACCCGGGCCAAGCAACGCAAGGGGGCGGTCGCTAATTGGAAGGTTGCAGGCTCTCTCGCTGTTTCTTCTCTCGCCAGTTTCTTACCTGCTTCCTTTTTTTTTTTTGTTTTTAATTTAATTTCCAGCAAGCTTATTTTTTGTTTGGCTGAGAGAGAAGGTTTTTCGGTTGGCTGTTGCGTGTGCACTTGCCTGGCTTTGAATTGTTTGAAGAATTTGGTTTGTAGGGAACTGTCATTTTTCGTGTTTATTCTTACTTACTGGTATATTTTATTGATAAGAAAGAAAATAGAAATTTCATCAACATGTATTATAAATTTGACATTTTTATGAGATATTTAATAGTATTGGCGTTAAGTAATATTTATTTTATTATACAATCGGAATATTTGTAAAGCATATGTAAATATAATGTAAACGTTTCATGTTTTAGTAATTGCTTTTTTAAAACTGTGTATAAATATAAAGGTATTCACTTGTATAAATATTACATAAATGTTTCATGTTTTAATTCATTAAAAAAATATAACTATAGTCGCGCTCAGTTTATAACATACATCTATGTGTATTTGAATTTCTTTTTATTCGCATCAATATTGCATTTGTTGCATATCAGTACACCAAGTATATTTATAAAAATGTTAACATTGCTATAAATCGTCGATCAGATGTTCAGGAGAACGAAAATTGACAGTCTCATGCAAATATCTTTGTACTGATGTAATTCAGTGGTTGTTGTAAATTAATATCTAATTTTGTTTTTGTTAATTTGATAAGAAGAATATACTTAAGAAATTTGTTTTGTTGCTTTTACATTCTTTACTCCATCTAAAATCTAGCTAAAAAATTTTTAATATAGAATATCAGTAGTACAGTATATCTAGAAAATATGCATGATTTATTTCTTAAGACTTTTATTTTACTTATCAACAGATAATTGATTGGTTAACGACCTACTTACTGTCTAGATACAATATATTTATAGTAACCAATACCAGAGTAAAAAGTTGATTGATTACATTACTTCCGTTGATAAAAAAAATATTTCCTTATTATGTCATCAATTCATTAGCATAAAATATCCACATACTCCATAAAAGAAAATAACTTATAAGTACATTCTGCAAAGAGGTCTACTAACATTTTCCTTATCTAACAATAATAATCATTTTATAAAAGTCTACCATAATCCCACCTTGACAGTAACACAAACTAAAAAAAATCACAGCCAGTCAATTAATAAATCAACTCTCATCCCACACTCTCGCCCAGCTTCTCCACTGCAATCCCAAAAATTCCTTCTCATCTCCCACATCCGATCTCACTTTAGCTCATTTATTTCATCCCGAGGTGCGCTTAACTACCGTCCAAACCGCCGAGCACGCAATTCATGAATATTAATCGCTGCGTTGTTGCGCTAAAAAATTTTCTCCGATTTGCATAGAGAGTCGGCAAGGTAACGATCGCCGAGCTGAAAAAGCGCTGCATGACCGGGGAAGAGCTGCGCCGCATCATGTGGGGCCGCGCCTCCTTCTCCACTCCAGTCAGGGCCAGGTGAGAGACAGAGAAAAAAACCATACAACCACACTCGGCCTGCATATATACCCTTTTTCTAATTATTTGGCGAAATTTGAATTTCCCGCGAAGAGGAAAAGCTATATGGCGAAAAGTTAATTATCGCGCGCAGGGCGCGCTTCGTTAAAATGCATTCGGAATTGAATTTCTATTTTTTCCTCTATCGTTTCGCGCGCAATTCTAATTTATACGCGGAGCGGGCGCTTCTTCTTTGCGCGGCCGTTAATGAAGAGAAGTTATTACGCTCGGTTGACGATTATTTTAAAAGTGATTTTAATTTTTACGCTCGCGCGCGCCCGGCGCGCTCTTTGCTTTCCGGCTTCCTTTTTTTTTCCTCCGGCGCGCTTTACGAGCTCGGCCGAGGGCCACTTTAAGTTTCAGCCGGGGGAATTTTGAAGTTTTGTTATTAGATTATAAAATAAGTTGCGAGGAGAGAGAGACTTTAACGGCGCGTGTCTCTCGTTGCCGGAAGGGTTAGAGAGGGCCATTTAAAATGTTCCTTCTCAAACTTTAATTACGACGGATTTTCAGCCGCTCGGCCAAGCTTTTAAATATTAGGAGCGACAATGGCGTTAGTTCGCGGAGGTGAGGCGACTTTTTCATGGATGAGGTGTTATTTAAATTAATGGCGGGAAATGGTAAATGGTTTAGGATTTTTTTATTACGGGTTATTAGCATTTTTAAGTTTTATGAGGATATGCAAAGTGTTGGAGTAATCGTTTTTGCAAAAGTTTAATATTGTTATTATTAATATATTCTGTAACCATCAACTGGTTATTACACAACGCGAATAATAATTTAGCAAGTTTTTAAAGAATTGCTAATGCATTGTTTTAATATCACTATAACAATTAAATCTGATAATTTTATACGACTTACAAAATATCTGCGTTGTCCATTTACAATCATAAAAAGTTTCTTGATTTGTCTAAATTACGTTATTAAATCATTGTTATTACGACTTAATAATAAAGTCTATAAATACAATTAAAACTCTCGAAACGAAGCACGACCCTTTATTATCTCATCTATCCAAGATGCACTTATTTTTACAATTCCCATCCAATCTACCAAATCTAATTTAACCAACCAAATGCAATACTCTCCACTTAAAGCAAAAAACGTCTTCGCCAGCGAAATTACCACTTAATTCCGTCGGGCCCTCATCCGATACATCACGTAGCAGCAGTTAAAGCGCTCTCGGCCGTAATTCAGCCGCGGCCCCGAAAATCGCGCCCATTTAAAGTCGCGTCCCAAGGCAATCTCATAAACAAAGCAATTCCCTCGTTCGTTTCCGCCTTCCGCAGCCCAATTCTGGAGCAGCCAGTGCCAACGGCCCCGGGCGCCGGCTTCGGCGACGCCCTCACTGCCGCCCTCGACGTCATGACGTTCGCCGTCGACGCGCCCGGACTGCCCGCCAGCGACGGACAGCCGGCTAAGCCAGCAACGGCCAGCAACGTGAGCGTCAAGCCTCAGACGACCACTACGATGCCGCTGATTACGACGACGACGGCGACGACGACAACGGCGAGTGGAGTGACGAAAAGCTCGATTAACCAGCCGGCGATGACGACAAAGCCGCCTGTGACGAGGAGCGCTACTGGTATGGTTTGTTGGAAGTTCGTTTGTTACGTTGGAGGAAGGATTTTTCGTCGCTTTATTGATGACGTGGAAGAGAGCCCCGGGGCTCCAGTTTCTGAACGTTCTTGGAGAGATAGCGTTTCAGGCCTGCGAGAAAGGGAAAATGTAAATTAAATTCAACGTAAACGAAAATTTGATACGGGAATTTTCTTTGAAAGTCGCCGGGTGTTTTATATAAAGAGTTTATTTTGTTCAAGGAACTGCTTGAAAAGCTTGCATTCTTGGAAAAATGCTGGGGGCTTTGTGAGTTTCATAGAATGGAAAAGCTCTTAAATAAGAATACTGCAAAATTTAAAATCTTTCGCAAGCCATTACCGTCGGTATTTGTTTTTTAGGTTGTGCCTTTTTTGAAAATTACGAAAAACTCGCTCGAAAAAATTACAAAGGAATGATGTACATCTTGGAAAAGTTCAGGAGAAAGGAAAACGAAACTATGAGTGGGATAAGTTATTTTATTTTAAGAACTTTTTTTGGGATCGTACGTGAAAAAGTTAATTTCGCGTTGAATATAATTCATGTACTTTATAATTATGTTTGTTTTTGAAAATTTTTTTAATATAGTATGTTTTTTTAAACAGTAGAGAAATTATTCGACACATTGTCATGTTAATGGGGTTAATTTCTACTCGACAAATTTATGTACGTACTCGAAAGTTTAGCGAGCTTTAATACGTAAAGTTGAAGTAATTGAAAATACCAAAGAGAATTATTTGCTGAAGGTGATTTTGTTATTTAAATAATGAGAATTTCCATTTTAGTAATGAGTAAAGTAAGGAATTTGATATTCATAATATCAGAAAACTAGACGAAAAAGTTTAGATAAAATTTAGACTTAAGCTTGACATAAAGTGGATTATTGGACAAGTAGTAACAGTCGCGTTTGGTCAGACCTTACATAAAAGTTGCTACCCTTTCTCACAAGTCTTATTTTGCAATTGTAAATAATGTAAAAATTTATATGTAAAGTGTATTTTTAAATGTATAGTAATTTGTTTAAGCTCATGATAACAAAAGTAGTTTGAGCAAGTTTGTAAATTTTACTTTTATATTTTCGTTTATGTTTAGCCCTTTCAGATATTATTCAAACTCAACTTTATCTTTCAAATTTATAATTAATAAACTTTTAAATTGAATGATAAAACAGAAATTTAAAAGTTTATCCCGATAGAAATTCTCGCTCATATAGAGTTTAAAATTACTTTTACCAGCATTGAATGCAGATAATACAGATAGATAAATATTCAAAAATTACCTAACTATTTTCACAGTTAAAAGCTCGCATATGAATAAATGAATAAAAGTTTATAAAACTATAAGTATAGCTATATGCTTAAAAGCCCAAGCTTTACTGTATAAAAAAAGAAAACAGTATTCATAAACTTTCCCAGTTTTCTTGTAAATTTCCTACGGACTTCGCCCGCTATCTCGTAAATAGGAACTTTTGGCTTACGCTCTCCCTCGAAATCCCCCGAAAATTTTCCAAAAATAATGACACCGCATTGAATTCGCTAATTATAAACATAATAGGCAGCCGAATACTCCACCCCCCAGCCAACCTCGCCGTCCGCTTCGTGCGCTGGGGGCTTTGGAACTTTTCCAAATCGCCAAGTTCCTCGCGCTCTCGCGCCTCTTGCTCTGGCTTTCATAAAAAATGGCCCGAATTATCCCGGAAAGTTTGGCGCCGGCGCGCCGCGACTTTTTTTCCCCCCGTTTCCACGCTTTTACTTTTATTTTGCCCGACGCCGGGGAGAGAAGGAGCTTTCCAAGACTTCTCCTCGCCGTCGCGCCGGTAATCCCCTCATTTTCGTTCCGTCCTGATTCATGAAAGATTTCGCGGGGAAAATACAGCCAGATCTGGCGGGTCAGCGATTTCGTCGACGCGCTACTACTTTGGACTGCGCGCGCGCGATTTTTTTTTTATTTTGAAGCTGCTTGAGTGAAAACGCGGATAATTAAACGCGTCGACTGTATTAAAGTTAGCGTGGAAGTATTTTGCACTTCTTGGTGCTTGCTCGGTTAAAGATGTTTACGTAATTACTTGTGATATAAATTTTTTTTGCTTGTCCTTTGCGCGGTGACTTTGTATTAAAAAATTAAATCTGAATGAGAATTTTGTGTAAAAAAAGGGAGGGGGTGAAAATTACGATGGAAGTAATTGAAGTATTTCCCGGTAGAAATTTGTGTGACGGTCGAGGCAATTAGGGTAAGTTGTCTTGCATGAATTTCTGAATGAGATGTACTTCAGAATTTAAATAAGCTCGGATTTTCATTATTTAAATTAAGTAACATAATTAAGAAAATTTTATTTGTATCGTTTAAAGAGTTTGTTATAATAATCAGAAAAAAATATTTTCAATATAACTATTTCCAATAATAAATATTTTTCGCAAATCATTTTGAAATACATCGTAATTAATCGTTTTTTTTATATTTTTATTTTTATTCATTTTTTATATATGGTACTATTAATTTATTAGTTTAATATTCATCTATCTAAATTAATCTATTCTAGGATATGATTAATTTTTCAGATTCTATTAAATTATTAAATGATATAAAAGCCATTTTAATAATTAATTTTCTACGTCAACAGTCCTTTAAAATCGTCTAGTTTTATAATTAGAAAGTCTTAAAATAATAAACAAATATATTTTTTGGCGCTTGTAATCAAAATTTCCAGTGATAATAAATTATTTATAATAAAGATTAGTTAATAAGGATCAATGTGTGAAAGGTAATAAACCAGATTCTGTCCTAATCAAAATATAAAATCCCTTTTCAAGTGATTTTAACAGGACCACATAAACTACATATTTTCTTTTTAGATATTCACGTACCAAACGTTCAATTTTTCAAATTCAATCCAAACAAAAATCTCCGCAAATTTCCCCAACACTATCATTTAACCCCGATTCAAGCCAGCATCATCCCCGTTTATTTTAATAAAACTTCTCAACTGTCTCTGGCTTCCCAGCTCAGAAAACTCCTCTCTCCTCTCTCAAAACTTATCTTCCAAAATGTCAATACCCCATCAGCCAGCCTCCATCACCACACTACTACCTCCCCAAACCCACCCCCCAAATCCTCCTCCAATAAACTCCAATACTCCCTCCCGCGAAATCCCGAGTCCCTTCTACTACTTGTCTCCGAATCGCCCATCGAATCCATCACAATCGAGCCACTCGATCGCTTTTTCCCCCCATCCGGCTTCGATCTAATCTCGCCTCCAAGCAAGCCTCTTCTCCTTTCAAGTTTCAGCAATAGCAGCGAAGCATTCAGCCAGCTCGCTGGTCAGCTGCACCAGCGAGGATCCGCTCCTGGAGCTGATGATCGCGGAGGAGGATCCGGTCTGCGACGAGGAGAGGCTGGCCAGACTGGCGCACTCGGCGCGCCTCGTGGGCGAGAGCGCCGCCGCCGCCGCGGCAGCCAAGTCTGATATCGATCCGGGCTTTCTCGAGAGGCTGGCGCTGGGCAACCTCGGGCTCGTTGCGCCGCCCGAGCAGCAGCAGCTACAGAACGACCAGCCGCGCAAGCGCCAGTATCTCGTCGAGTCCAGCGATAACGACATGTGTGCAAGTATGTTGATTGTCATCTGGGGGGTGTTTTTTGGGGATGTGGGGCCCCCGGGCATTAAGGAGGTTTTAGATTTTTAGTTTTTGAGTTTGGTTTTTTGTTGGATTTGTATTTAGTTTTTGGTTATGAAAAGAAAAGAGTTGATGAGGATTATAGTGGAAAACAAAAGGGAGATTATGGACCAGTATAAAGATGATGTAACTCGTAATTCTGGCGCATGATACAGAATAATTTTATGGAAAATTTATGTATTAAGAGCAGAATAACCATGATTTAGCTATTCAGAAACATTATAAGCAGATTTGAAATTTATAATGTTTCGAGTATCAAAGACATTATTTTTTAACAACTGTTGTCTAAATAATAATTTTTTATCAAAAGGTGTGCAACTTTTTGTTTAGTTGATAAAATATATTTTTTTTATTTAATTAATGAGCCACAAACTTAAATACATGAAAGCACTAAAAATTTTTAATAGTTAAATTCCTATGCTTGAATTTTTTGAGGATACATGATAAAAATAAATTCTATGATTCTAACAAAACAAACGCTTTATTTTACATGAAGAAGATTTTTCATTTAACTTTTGATTAATTTTGTAGTAAATCTGAAAGAAAAAAGTAGTAAAATTGATAAACTTTTGCTGTTAATAAACTTTTTTTTTTAATTACTACAACCATTTTTTTTTTTATCCAATATGAAGTAAATTTAAAATTGATTACTAAATGAGTATTTTTACATCTACAGATCAAATAACGTAAATAAAAATGTAAATACATGCGCGCAAAGTTTTACAAACAGAAATCCACTAATAACACTTTCAAATGAATTATAGATAAAAGCTTATTAAACTGTATTGCAAAAAACAACACTCGCTAAAAATAATATTTGCGCAAAATAGCTGCTTTTGCGTCATTTTCAACTTGGTACGATGCTTCATCATACATCACTTAAGAATATCAAAGCATAAACATACTTAAGAATTCACAGACGTATAAACGTTACGCATAAAATACTAACGCAGTATCTATTATAAACACGTACAAGAAACATACGCGACATTTCAAAATTACACAATCATCACGCAGCAATAGCTAAAATAGCTCGTTCATAATTACCATTTGTAATTTCGCAACTATGACGTCCAGAATAACGCGCATCGGTATTTGACAGTTTCAGCACTCTAGCAAAGTTGAAAAGCATAAAACTAGTGGAAATGAGTTATCAGATAGCGCTTTATAAGTTTAAATGGAGATCTCGGCGGAAATCGTGTTTATCGATTAGATCGGCTGCTCCATAAATGTTGCCAACTTTTCGAGCACCTCTCGCGGCAAAAGAACATTACGAGTTTTAATATCGCGATATAACCGGTTGCTGTATACGTAGTGTATCAATAAAAATTTCATGCCCGTTATAACGAAACCCGTAGTGCCGCTATAAAGGCCCGAAACTTAGCGGAAGAACTACTTTTCTGGCTTTAAACTTGAGCAGTACGTAAAAATAATAGTAAGCCGGCTGATTGCAGTTTAGGCGTGATAACGATCTTTTATTCGGTTATGTACTCATTGTTAAAAGTAGGTACGTAAATATTTTAGAACTTGGGCTATTTATGCGTACGGACACGGTTCTTGAAATATTGATAAAGCTGTATTATTAGTAATTAAAGTGTGCCGCAATGGGTTGGGAATGGCATAGCTGCGCGGCGTCGAAGTGCGAATTTGGCTGATAAATTATTCTATAAATATTTCTATTTTGAGGAATATTTGTGATAAACGACTTTTTTGGCGAGCGGCGATGCCAAGATTTAATCATTTATTCATTAATACTTGTGAAGAAGAACTATAATCGGTTTACGGATTATCAGTATAATTAGCTGACCTGAATATGATTGGAACTAAAAAAGTGATTGCTAATCAATCAAACCTATTTATATATAATAAAAGGATATATGAAAAGACATGAACAATTTATGTATATATAAACTAAAGGAAAGTAAATTATTAGTTTTTTTATAGAATCATTAATCTTTTAATTGGGCCATCGTGCCTAAAAAAAATCAAATTTATTGAAAAAATATTAAAATTCCAACTTTTAAAAAGTACTTGAATTAAGTAACAAATTATTTCTTAGATTGTTTCTTAAATCTACTTAAATTTTATATTCTAAATCTTTATAATTAATGATTTTTTCCTAATTTAAAAATTTTAATATATAAAAAATTGAACATATTTAAAAGTTTTTTTTAATAAAAATATAAATTTAAACGATATAAACGAAATGATTTAATCAAATATGTCACGCTTTTCTCATGTTAAATTAATTATTTATATAAGCCAAACACGTTCGGACTTTTTTATTAATTTTTTTGTAAATCTTCAAGATTTATTATTAATAAGTGTACGTATCACAAAAAGAAATACTGTAAATATAAATACAAATACCTATCAAAGACCTAATCTAAAAAATATAACATCCTGTTTTTCGAATATTATTTATTTTTCAAATTTGTTACTAAAGGATCAACACCTACATACACAGCACTAACTAATAAGCATAAAATTTACACGATTCACAACACACCATTCTCCTGCAATTTTTCCCTCAATTTTCATTCAAAACACCATCTCTCAACTCACCCAACTCAAAAACAAATTCCGCCCAGCGCACAATTCCCAAAAGCTCCTCTTCCACCTCGCCAACCATCCGCCAAAATTTATCACCACCAGCGGTCCACTTTCACATCTCACAACTCTCCCCATCTCAATAACTCTGAAAATCCCCTGTCTCACTCTATCTCGGCCATACACAGACGACAGTCAGCTGGGCATGGAGGCCCGGCTGCGGCGCATCAGGTCGGCCAGCAGCCGGCTAGCAGCCCCAACTCGACGGAAATCCTGCCAGCAGCAGCAGCAGCCGAGGGATGCGAGCTCCTCGTCTGCGACCTCGCTCGACAACATTTCCGGCTACCGGCCGCTCGTGAACGAGCCGGAAACCAGCGCTGGCCAGGCTCAGCCAGCGGGGGAGGACAATAAGCCAGCGGGCGGTGGTAACGGCAACGGCAAAGCTCAACAGCGCAAGAGACCCAAGACGGCTAGGAATCGGTGAGCTGGGATTTTTAAGGGGGTGGGAGGGTAACGGGTGGCTAGGGAGTTTTGGAGATGCTTGGGTTTTGATGATTTTGATTGGTGGTTGGGGTTTATTGGAGATATAGTGTGGGCTTGGTGTTAATTATTGGGAATTAGAAGAAGTGATGGGAGTAGAGATAATTTTTATTGTTATGGAAGGATAATAAAATGGGAATTTGCCAAAAATATGGTTTGTGTTTTTAGAAGCACTTTTTATTGTGATTTAATAAAAGTTTGTCGTGGTTTTATTTTAAAGCATTTTTATTCCAACATTTTTCGAAAATATAGAGCTGGCAATGCATTTGGATACTTTTAAACTTTTTGACTACCCTGTATGTGTCTTTCTGATTTCTTTGTACTTTATACGAGAGTTTGCACTTTTGTGTGCATGCCATTAATCATTCCTCGAGTGATTTATGCATTTTCCGAGAAGATTCAGTGTGGTCGCATTAATGGGACTCTTTCTAAACTGGATTGAGACTGATTCTGGCTTTAAGAGTAATATATATTTATTATCACTTAAATATTAAGTACAGTTAAAAACAATTACTCTGTTTTATCTCTTTTTTTATTTAGCAGTTCCATTACGATAATAGAAGATTTATAAAAAAAATGAAGCTTTATACATAATATGTTTTTAAATATATTGATCTATATTTTCTTTTGCTGCCAAAACTGATACTTTATATATTTCAATAAAAATGAAATTTATATAGAAATACAAAAACTGAAATTTAAATGTTCTGCCGATATTATGGTATTTGATAGCATTTCTATTTTATTTTAAAAACCTTAACAAAATTCATTTCAAGTTCTTCTATCTGTCATATATTAAATTATTCTTATTCAGTGCACTGTTAATAATCTGAAGTAAATAAATTTCATCAGTTCTTGCATTGCTAATCAAGTTAAAATTTTACGAAGTAATAATAATAATTAATATAATAGGCTTTAAATAAAGGATTTTTAAGAAATGGACAATTTTATTAGTTTTATCCGAATAAAGAAAATATAAACAGATATAAATTTTAAAAATTATTTTCGCATGCATCATTAAGCAGAAATAGAGTGAAACATCAAAAATACCGCAAAACTAGATGAAAATAAAACAAATAACGTTCGAACAATAAAAAATCTACTCCACACTTTAAAATCCCAAAAGCCGAAGAAACCGCACTTCTCTTAAACCGACACCCACCCCAACACTCATCCCAGCCCACCTCGCATCCCACTAAAAAAGCAAAAAAAAAAAAAAAAATCGAAAGATCGATCTACATCCCTACCCAGCACACTCTCTAAAACCATCTCTCCAACCAGACACTCCATTCATTGAAGCCCTTCTTCTTCGCAGAGTATCGCCGAAGGAGACGAGCGAGCCGAGAGCGGCGAGCAGGTCAGAGTCGAGCGAGCATGACAAGACGGCCGCGGAGTCAGTTCCGCCGGGATCGCCGGCAGGCACCGATCCGCTCGAGCCCTGGAGCACGCGCGGCATCAAAGACATGAACGCGATACTCGCCTGGAAGGATCCGGGACCCGACAGCCCTTGAATCTGCCTCCTTCCTGCTCACCATATATCCGTTATCTCTCCACGACTTTATTTTCTCTTCGACATTTTGGCTTGCGTCTTTGATGGAAAATGCGGGGATTTTTTGAGGGGAGGGTGAGGAGTTGCCTGGATATATGGGCAGGGAGGATAGTTGTAGCGCGGATAGTTTGCTTTGATCCTTTGTCCAGGCACTTCGTGTAGGGGAGCCTTTGTTACGAGGTTGGATTACGTCGTTAACGTCGCTGCGATTCTTTATTTTGATGTTCTGGAGGTATTTTTTTCGAGGTAATTGGATGCTGCGTTGTAATGGGAATGATGGAGTCGAGGGATTTATTTTGATTGATTTTGACCGGGAGTGAAAAGGATGAAATTTAATTTATTCTGGTTGTGTGCATTGATTATTTAGAGTGTCGAAGGAATATAGTATAAATAATTAATAAGAAATATTTTAATATCTTATTTAACCGATGTCGTTTAAGTTTGCGCTATTTATCACGTTTAATTTCATACAAAAAAGATCTCTACAAAAATGGTTTATTAAATCTATCAAAAAAAATGAAACAAAATAAAAATTGCCTTAATTTTTAACGCCTATAATAGATATACACTTTATTATCAAATAAAAAATAAGTATAAGAAGGAATTTAATTTATTCAAAAGTGAGAATATTAAAATGTAAAAAATTGCGATTAAATATTAAAATGCGAAAAGTTTATGTGGAGAAAAACAGAGTTGAGCGACGTACCTGTTTATGTTATACTGACTACGAATTTCCATTTAAACAGATGATCGATCTTACTTTAGTTTAATATGATTTGATCTGACAAAGAATGAGCAATTGAGCGCTTTGTTTAAATTAATCAACTACTAGAAATTATTATGAGGTAGAATGGATACAATCAATTATTTGATGAATTATATTCAAACTGTCGTTTTTATTGAATTTTAATGCATCACTGCCATTATTGTATTTTTTTTAAATAATTGTAAACAATTTTAGAATAACCATTATTTATTTACTAGAAATTTAGAATTTTATACATTAGAATGTACTTACATATTAACATTGTTCATGATTCAGACTAAAAATATTATATTTTCTATATTTTAAGTAACGAAATTAAACATAAATACATATTAATAATTTCTTTTATAAGGTTCACTTTATACTCCAATTTAAAAATGAGATGAAATACAATAATACTTTGATTTTGTTTACAAAAATATTAGAGTGATTTAAGAAATTACCATCATAAATCACAGCATTCTAATATAAGGAGTGTAAATGTATGTAAAATAGTTCATAAAAATTTATTTTCACATTTTCAAAAACTGTTTTCGAAATTTTTCTGAACTATTAGTAAATAAATAATGAGCATTCTAATACCAAATCTCATCAAAATAAATGCTAGACCATCACAAAAACACCTATAAATCATAGTCATTCAAATCACTTATTTACATCGAGCATTGTCCTTTAAATCGTCACCTCTACTATACCTACTATACAAATAATTCAAAAAAACACATCAACGCAAATTTATCTCGACCCCTCAAACGCCATAAATTCCGAACCCAATAAAATCAACACCATTCACGAGATCACCGCTGCCACCTATCTACAGCATTAGAAATATCAAGCGCGAAAGAAAGAACATCTCTCTCCTTCCCTTTTTCATATTGCATTAATACGCGGCGGCGAGCAGAGTGAAATAAAAGCGCCGCTTGTCCGCCCGACAAAACAAATAATTCAGCCCACGGTCTTCGTCTGCGACGGTCCATTAATTATTCTCGAAGTACAATTTGCCCTCCACCCCACCCTCTTTCTCTCTCCGGACGCAATCGGAATCGCGTTAGCTCCCTCGGCTGCCCACAGACGCGCTCGCTATCCGGTGCGAGTTTATTGAAAAAAAATTGCCATTGCTCATCCGCTTCTATCTCTCTTTGGTCCTCTTCTCTCTCTCTGTCCTCTCGTTCTCGTGGTTTTTTTGTCTCTATCTTGCGCTGGCCCTCTGGCGCTCCTGCTGTGTAGCTATTTTTATGGCTCGCACGAATTCGTGTACGTATACGGATTTACGTGTACATTTGTTTAGTTACACGTGGATAATATACATGTATACGTGGATAGGCATAAATACATATACGCGTTTGTCTACCTATCCATAAGTATTATTAAAAGCGCATCTTTAAATATTGCATATTTATTCCTAATTATTTTTTAATGCAGACACACGCACACGAACAAGCAGCGAAAAGAAATGTAAAGTTCACCCATTTACTACAAGTTTTTCACTTTTCTCCACCCCTTAATTTTCCCTACATTTATTACGTTCTTCCTTGCCATTTCTTCTCCGGCTACTCATAGATTTTCAATTAGCGATTTTTAAATAACTTTTTATTTATTATTTATCGGCCTTGGAAGCAGTCGTTACATATTGCGCGCCAAATGGTTTTTCACGATTAATGCATTGGGCCGCGAGGGCTGCATATGTGCAGAAGATTAAACAGCCGGTGTAATTTAGCCGGATTGAGCACCGGTGGCACGACTGCGTAGTTCTCTGTTTTTGCGTGCCTACGCGCATACACCCGTGAAATTCGCCGAAGCAAAGCAACCCGCGCAACGAACATATTGCAACGAGTATCTATATAGTTTTATTGTCATTTTTATAAAGCTATGTAAAAGTGGATTTTGCTAAGATCGTGCTGAGTGAAATATCACTATAGAGTGGAGAAGCGATAATGTAAAAGTAGAGTAATAATTAATTTATAAGAGGGAGAAGGCGTTATGCTAATAATAAAAGTGAGTTACTTTGTTATTGTAAGCGAGCGTCTGGGAAAATTCATAATACATTGTAAATAACTTTAGACGCGGTATCAATGCCGTAAGAAAATATATTCATCGTTAAAGAAAAGAGGAAAGTAACTTTGTATGATGTTGATTATGAAAACGTCATTATTCTAATTATATTTGAATTTAATTTAAATAGATGATCCCCATCGCCTGGCGGTTATGAATAATAAAACGCTGTTCAAAGATAACTTCATGCCTGGATAACTTTGTAAATCCAATTTAAAATTTCTTTAGTATGAGCTTCGCTTGTTTACTTCAATTTAAAGTATAAACTGGTATATTGATTCTTGAGATTGTAATTGATCCTGCCTGGGAGATGAGAAAATGATAATTTGATTTTCCTGGAGAGACACTCGAGTGATTGTAAAAGTTTGTCCCTGCGGATGAAGTTTTGTTTAATGAATTTACCGATACCTCAATGTGTTCAGTCGAGTATGTATAGATAGAAAATTGAAAGAAAATATATTATATTAAAGTTAATATTGTACGCTCTGAAATTTCGTATTTAAATTGTGTTACCTTGAGGTAAGTAAAATAATTTCTGTGCATCTGTTATTCATAAATTATTTTCGTTAGTATGTATTCATGGATAAAAGTTTATTTAAAGTAGAAAGGTGGTTTGGATGAATATGCCATTATATTTAATATATCTCTAATTTATTAATATAAATAAGATACAATTAAGATATTTCTTGTAATATTTAAAATTTTTTAATATTTATTATTATACACGTAATAATAATTATTCTAAAAACTATTAATAAATGGTACGTTACCCGCAGCGACCGACGTTTTAAATAAAAAATTATGAACATTTTCATTTACACAAGTATTGATTATTTTTGCTCTCTTTATTTTCTTTTGTTTTCTATTCTAATGTATTTAAAAATTCATATTACGGTCAAATTTAATTCAGTATTTCAAAATTCTAATAAATTGCTAATGACTAATTCATATATTCATATCACCCAATTTGTTTTTATAGTCTCCAAAATTAAAAGTCACGAATGTCATTAAAATGCTGCCGTTCAACAGTGGCTACTAAAAATAACTATCGATGTCAAATATGAGTAAACAGCGCGACGCACTCCTGCATCGCTGCTTCAACTGGCCGCCTTCATATTCCTAAGCCCGTGACGGTCTGTCATGAAATTTTTATCGAGTCGTCTGCAAGCTATTTGCACACCCACGTACACTTCCGCTTGTATCTGCTATTTTTTTTCGTTGCCCTCGTCTACTCTTTACACGACCTAGAAATACACACATCCGATAAAAGCTCCTCGCGCATGCAATATTGAAATCGTGGACACGGCGGACAATTGAAAAATAAAAAGTAGAACGATCGGCTGCTAGAGTCCCCGAAGACGCAGACACCTCCTCTTGGGGAAAGAACAAGAAAAAGGCGTTATGAGGAACCTCCCTCATCGTTATTCCTCTCCTAGAGGAGGAACGAAGACAGATTGACTGATTGGCCGCGGAAGCGGCTCTATTTATGCCCGCGCGAGCGCGAATGGCCCGAAACGGATGGGGAGAGAGAGAGAGACGCAATATAGCTGAAGCGGGCCAATATCGGCGCATATATCCCACGGGGAAATAAGGATTTCTATTTTCGCGAGCGGGAGAGGTGCGCGCCTGAAAATGAGATTAGGTTGAAATTTTATATTGGAGGTGTTTTCTTAGGTTGAGGATTGTTTGGATTGGAGATCGATGTGGGATGTAAATAGAAGTAATTTAATAAATTTAGTTGGTAAGTAGTAGCGTTATGAGTATGGTCAGACTAATCACGGATACTATGATTATTGAATATTATTATTTTTGTTGTAATAGAACAGATTTAATAAGTGAAGCTAATTTAAATGAAACTTTATGAAAAGTAAAACAAAATAAAAGCTATACACAACCGCTTTAAATTTTATCAATAAAAGATCTAAATGCGTATATTGAGAACAATATCTCACTAATTAGAGTACAGGGAGAATTTACATTTTGCTTGCTCACTAAGAAAACTTAGTAATTGTGTAAATAGTTTCTGGAAAAATGCTGTAAATATGATTTAATTAAGTGTTTATAGTCTAACTTATAGTAAAAACTGTTTTTAGAACATATTTGATACCCGTATGTGTGCATGAATGCGTGCACGTGTGTGTGGATCTGCATATTTATGATCTACTTCATCGAATTGAAATTTCTAATAACTTTTTCTTTTTACTATAGATGTCGACTGAAATTTATTTTTTAAATACTTTAATACTTAGTTTTTTATCCATTTTTCAATTTTTAGGATTTTTTAAAATTTTTATCTATTATTATTCTAAAAGATCATTAAATTTATAAATCTGACTTTTGCAGAAATAAATTTTTGGTTACTTACAACAATCTTATTATATCTAACAATAAGTTCTTTTTAATGACTACATCTATGAAGCTATTGAATGGAATAGTTTATTTTTTCTTATTAAAATTTATATCCTTTTAAACTGAAATAAATTACCTTTGAACGTTGATTTTTTGAATTCTTTAATAATTATAATAATTATTAATATTGATATTATAATTATATCATAATTATAATATGAAAATCTATATTTGTTAATTTTTATTACATTTAAGTCTTGTCTCACAATGAAAACTATCTAATAATGTTTAATATTTTATCATTTTATGGAAATTATATCCAATATGCAATATGTAATGAATTTATTAAGTAAATGACTAGACAGACCCTAGTTTCATTAATAATATTTTTTATATATTTTTTGTCATTGTTTGTATAATATATGTATCATAAAGTACTATAAATGTAAATATGCATCTTATATAATAAAATGTTAGTTTTCATATAAATTTTATATAATCTTGTAAATTTTAAAGTTGTACGAATAATGAAATAGTATATTTAATGAAAAATATAATTGATAATAGTTTCTTATTTGTATATTTATTTTTATAATATTGATATTTTGAGAAAGCTAACTACCACTGATTTTACAGCAATTTTTTCAAAGTGTTTTCCTAATTGTTATTTATTTTCATTCTACATTTATTTTTACATATTGTTCATTAAATTTGTTGATACAGTATCGTATAATAACATTAAAATATCATAACACAGCTAAAATTAAAAATTTTAATTATTTTACAATATATGTCAAAATGTCTGTTTTTATTAAAATAATAATAAATAGAAAGAACATATTAGGTACACTATTATAGACTAATTTTAGATTTAGCATCGTTACCCTATAATTAATTCAAGATTGTAAGAGTTAAAGCTATTCACGGACTGAATACCGCGTATCCACACCCGCAATTAAAGGCTTAAAAGTAGCATAATTTAAATCAATTACCAGAAATGTTACGAGAATGTATATTTATTTTCAAATCAAGAGTTTGAAAAACAATTTTTTCCCATAGAGTGAATTTATTTTTACGTCATGTATTCCGCGTATACAGCTCTCCCTCACGTAAAGTTCTAATGAGTTATATCAAATATTCCGTGAAAACTCAGTTCTTGCTAACGTCTGACGTGAATAAATTTTCTTTGTCAAAACAACTAAAACAGCAAATTTAAACTTTGCCTATTACTAATCCGATATTTAAATGCTACCAGATCTGCATTTCCATTAAACGCGAGCCTTTCGCAAGAATAACTTTCTGCTTAAACAAACCCCACCCCAATCCGCCCTTTGATCCTCGAGAATATTTTTCGGATTTCCATTCTGGCCGGCTAATGCTTTCACCGATAACAATTGCCAGGGCAAATCGCGTTATACCTGGGCTCCTTAAAATACAGCGGCATTACACGCTTCCATCGACGTCCGTGACCCAAATCCCCGGCGATGTGTCCTCGTTCAAAGAACTTTCCCAAACACGAGCTTTTGCCGCGATCTACTTTTCAACGCGTTCGCTATGTGTCCTTCCTCTCTTGCGCAAAGCACTTGGGAGAGAGCGAGCTTCGGCTCTATGAATACACCTCTGCCTCGGGAATTTCAGAGGCGATAATAAAATAGCTGTCGATCCGCCCCACCCCGGCGAATAATAAAATAGGTCGATCCCCCCTAAACGCACGGGGCGAAATCATTTTCAGCGCGCGGCCGATTTGCTTCTCTCACTCTAATGGTGCCGACTGGCTTTACATATTAAAAAGAGAAAGAGCCGGAGAATAAGAGGCTGTGTGGCGGAATCGATTTTCGATTATCGCGCGGGATGGATACAAGTGAGAGAAAGAACTGGCAAGTAAGTGACGCAAGTCGAGTTTTGTGCTGCCGTGGAGCGGAGACGGAGTTTGGATGCGGAGCTGTGTGCTTTGTGGACGGTTTTTTATGAGGAATATTCTGTGGTGTTGAGGAAAAGAATAGTATGTGGAGGTAGTTTGGCTGGATTGTGTTCTTAGGAAGCTTAAATAAATGGTTATGAATTGTCGATTTGAGGACGAGCATGTGAGCAAATCTTTGAAGTACGGCGAGTTATTTGGAAGTTCCTATATCAATTTTTGAGGGTACTAAAGAAAAAGTTATATTTGTAATTATTTTTATAGTTCCGTAAAAATAATTTTAATAGTTTCTCTCCTAGCATAAATTGTTTTGTGCGTTGAAATATTTCACTTGATTAAAAAGTAATATGTACATTAAAAGTCATATGTACTCTTCTGACAAATCAATTTTTTACAGTTAGAAGTGATGTTTATTTCGTTTCAAATTATTGTTTGTTCTCTGATAAAATCAGAAAAATAAAAAATTATCTTGTAATCGTATTAATTAAATTAGAATTAATAGTTATTGATAATTTACAATTGTTTTTAACCGCTTATAATTAGCATTTTGCATGTCGAAATCCATTATATTCTTTAGCAAAACACAAAAATAATTTGTATTTTTTTTTGTTTTTCAAAAAATAAATTGATGTATTATAATCTAAATTTAATTGTTATTAATGTCAAATCCATCATTAAAATAAAAAAATGAAAATATTTTTTTCAAAACTCACAGATAAACAAGAACAAGTGATAGAAAAATTAAAATAGTTTACACTTTGAAAATAATTAACAATATTTCTTACCTATTAAATATTAAAGCCATGAGTTACATACACTTTTCAACAAAGAATAAAAAAAAAACACACTTTATAAAGCAAATTAAAACTAAACATCGCCAACAATCGACTTCCACGACTGAATCGCTCCAGCAGAAGAAAACGAATCTCATCTCGGCGCGATAAATAATTCTCCTCAACCCGTCGATTCTCGGTACTGCAATATTATTAAGAGAAAATAAAAGCCTTCCTCGGCGTTTACTTTCCGCGTCGTCGCGCAAAAGACTCATTGATTGCCGCTCACTCGTGCAAGAAGAGCAGATGATTTTCCCCGGGCGAAAATTTGCCCTCGCGCTCTCTCGCGAAACAATAACATTACCTCGCTCTCTCGCGAAAGCAGCGCAACGAGCCAATCGACGCGAATTTCCGGGTACGCGCCTGGAGGACGATATCCTGGCGCGCCGATAAAAAATAATCGCCCAAGTGCTCGGGCTGCTGGCGGAGGACGCGTCGGTTAAAAGTTCGTGTCGTTGAGTGTGAAAATGATGTAATTGTCGATTATGGTATGAGCAGGATTGTTGGGCTTTTTGCTTTTTGGGTACTCGCTAAATTTTAAATAGTGCAAAATGCTCCACTTAGTACTATTTAGTGGAATTCCCACTAAGAAATAGTGAA
>UELX01003452.1:0-23250 GCA_900480035.1 Eupelmus urozonus | reverse complement strand
TTATGCCCTCGTGTGGTTGCAGTACTCGTCTTCGGCTCGCAGTACGCACTCGCCTTCGGCTCGTGCTAGCTCGCCTATACAGCTCTTACTGCAAACTCCACACTCGGGCAATAAAGGTCCACTTATCGCCCTTGGCACATAATGTACTATTATCATAAATTATTACAATTTACGTCCATTAAGCTTATTCAAGCTTAAATTATATTGTTTATTTTGATTTTTTATAAAATGTTATACATACTTAATTTTCAAGAAAATGGTACTTTCTCGTTAAAAATATTTGACCAATGAACCAAATCCGATCTTACAAATTATTTCTTGTTATATGTATCTTCATGGATTTATAACGTGTCAAAATTTGAAATAAAATAAGTATAACATAAGAAATGGAATTGTAATTTTTCAATAATTTGATTATATTGAAACCAAATATTTTCAACAACTAAGGACCCTTTTCTTGAAAATTGAGTATGTATATATACGCATTTTATGGCAAATCAAAATAATTGATATAATGAAGATTTAAATGGGCCTAAATTTATTCACAATATTATACCAATTTAAGATAAATACAATAAATTATCTACAAGAATAAAAACATTAATTTTTTATTACAAAATACACCATTATCAACTCTCAGTTTTCAATTTAGTGCTGCTCCCTTAAAAAAAAAAGCTTCACCAACATAAAACTTATTTATTTAAAACTAAGGAATGGCATCGTCAGAATTAAAAAAATTACAAAAAACACTGCAATAATTACCCTCAAATTATTTTCCCTCTCGTACATCCTCCTTACCTAGCATCAAGGTGCCGCCAACCAATCCCCATCCTAAAACCCCATAAATAAACAAACTCCCCCTATACTCGCGTCAGCTCGATTCAATTCAAGCATAAATTTTTTCCAGCACCCGCAAAAAAATCACCGCCAGCTTTTCCAGCGTACCAGCAACTATACAGTAGCCGGCGAACGCCGGCGCGACAAAAGCTCAGGCACGCGTACGCGCATGCAAAACTCGAGGGTAAATCCACTAAATTACCGCGACAATCGCGGCGGTGGTATAGCTGCTGTCGTCGCTGGATTAAAAAGCGCGCGAATTCTGCCTGCGCGCGCTTCGTTGGAATAAGCAAGTGGAAAAAATGGCGAATCCAGAAGTGCCTCGTCCCCCCCTGAGGCTGCGCGATTCCAGCGCGAATGTCAGGGCGTCGTAAAACGGTGGCTATCTCGTGTTTCTTTTCCCCTCTGCTTCGGCCTTCTGTACATCTCGTTCTTTCCTTTTTTTTTTGTGTTTTGTACTGTCATGGTAGCCATTATTTTGCTACGCTTGTATTTGTTTTTTGCTTAAAAATATATTAATTATTATTTGATGTGAAAGATATTTTAATGTTTAATTTGATATAACTATTTTTTGAAACTTTATGGTACAAAAAATGATCAATTAAAAATCTGAAGTTTAGTTGTTATATCGAATTTAAACATTTAAACATGATTTGAAATAATTTCAATATTTCTTATTAATAACATGAATCAGTAAATGCATTCTAATAGAATTCAGAAGAATTAATTTAGTTATTTAAAATGATCGTAATACTTATCTTCTGCAGTTTCATAACAAAACGGTTGAAGCATAGTTTTAATGTTTTCAAGACATTCATGCTGATTTTGCAATAACATGCTAGATCAAAAAGAAAGTAATATAAAATAGAACATTGTAAAATAAAAAAAGAAGATATATAAAACAGAAGTATTGTATGTTTTATCAAGTATTACGTCAGTTTTAGTAAATGTGACTACTACGGACATAGCACGATTAAAGGTTGGATTGATGATCAATCGCTTGAGACTAAAAAGAGCTATTTTATATCATAATATTCTTGCGCGAAAGAGGCTAGAGTTCTTTTGGGGAGTTTTCACAAAAAATATAAATGTTTAACTTTTCTGCAATATCGACTATTGTTCACGGTGAAGGTTTTGCTATCCAAGTCGTGGTTCTCTTTTAATAATACCTATAATAGTATTTTTCATCATAAGGACGGAGGATGCGATTTGAATGGGTACGAGGACCGACAGAGCTGATCCAAGAATCAAACTTAAAAATCCCACCTGCCGTAATATGGCGAACATTATTTTTCAGCATCTATATTTCTATTCTTATGTAATTTTTTTTTTTTAATCAAAATTTAAAATAAAAAATTTTGTCTGAGATTCAAGATTCTAATGAAAGAAGGAAAAGCATTTTTTACCCTCTGTACGCAAAGCTCGATTTCACTTGCACTCAAATAAAAAAGCGTATGCTAAATCTAGCTTTGTGTACATCGGATCAAAAAATACGGTTCGATACATGAACGAGAAGGTGATTTCAATCTTGCATAGCCTTTTCAAAGGCGAGGCTATGTAAAGCTAAAATCACTTTCTAACATTAGTATCAAAATGTACTATTTAAATTATATTGAGTTAAATGGTGAACAGTTACAACCAAAAATAGCTATCTATGATCAAATGGGCAAGTTGTGTTAATCAAGGTTATTAAATAAAAATATCAAAATTGATTATAATACAAGATTTTTTTTTAAGAGGACGTCGAAGTCTCTATAGAAAATTAGAAATTACATTTCTGTGGCTTTCCGTAACAAGCAAATAAGTCATATTTTCGTGTTTTCAAGAAACTAACGTTTTAATGTCCAAACGTGCGCTCAAGTTCAGAAAGAACGAGTCAAAATCTATAACATTTGATGAATTCATTCAACTATTACATACTAATATAATCATTCATATCATTTTTCTTGTTACTACCTAGTCAAACGTTTAGATAATTCGAAAAGGTATGGAACTGGATCACATAATTGGACTTAATCTCTTTTATGATTTTCAATATTAATTGTATAGAATTAATAAGAAAAACGCCTTTAAAAGTAACTATGTTATCAACAAATAATAGTCTTTTATAAAAGCATACTTTATTTCAATTATAATAACTGAACAAGTGCAGTTTTTGCAATAACTTGTAATAATGATGAAATTAACAGTTTTATAATGAAACGAATAACTTAGATTAGTAAAACACAAATTGAATCTAGATAAATAAAAGCAATAAAAATTTTATTTATAAGTGATTGCAGTGGACTTATTCGAAAAGTTTCGCTTAGAGTCGATGTGATATCTCTATGAAATATCAATTTTTTGGAAAGTTTATGAATTGTGTTTGAAAGAGCCCTCAAGCTTTCCAAAATTGATGTATTCTCGATTTTCAAAAAATGCAGCTAATTTGGTTTTTACAGGAAGTCGCTGATTAGTTTATTGAAAATTCAAAATTAAAATAGTTACCAAAATTCACGTACTATTAAAAATGTAAGAAAACTCATCTAAAAAGCTCATAAATGTATAGATTCTGCAGTTTTAACAAGTTTAATAACTCTTGTGTAATGTTATCAAGTCTTATAATTAACTGTAGTAATTTGCAATAACATGCACATTTCATTGTTGCATGTGAGAGCGCAAGATAAAGCAACTTTCTAGAATCATTGAACATTGTGTCATGAAATAAAACTTCATTAATTTTTCTAAAATATTGTAAGGAAGCAATATGTAACAGCGTACTGCCTTTAATTCTTGTATAGCTTATAAAAAATCTATAAATATAGAATCTAAAGTCTCATTAACTATTAGATCATCTGGTTCGAAAATAATTGCAAACATCTACTTCCAAACATCTTGCAAATTTATAGTACAATCTTCAGAGCTTCATTATAATTTTCTTATTTAGCAAGTAGCTTTATAATATTATGCTTAATCAATGTAACTTCATAATGCTAATTGCTTAAATCAACTTCTTGTTTGAGAAGATTTTCTCTAAAAATTTTTAAAAGAATAATACATATTTCCACTTGACAGTTAAAAACCAAGGGATTAGGAAATATTTCTTCGAAACTCATGATATCATACATATTTCAGTAATAATTTAAACCTTCGTTTCATTTACCTCATTTTGAATAGCAAAAACGCTATGAAAATTTTTTACTATTATTTACCATTTATTATATACTCTACGTTTTTACAATTATTAACATTATTTAGCATTTGTAATGCAATTTGTATCAATATTCCCTTACTAATTTAAATAAACTGAACATTTTATGTCCTAATGTAATAAGTGTTTTTTGAAAATCGATTTAGTAAATGAACAGCGCACGCTAAATTGGCTTTACCGTTCATTACGTTTAAAAATATTTTTACAGGAGCATCTTCAGAAATAAAATAAGCTAATGCATTTAAAATCTTTAAAGCTTTTCAGTATCATCCTTATTTTTATTTATTATATCTATGATAACATTTCACACTTATAATGTAGTTAATATAATTACTATCACTTTCTTTAAAATAATTAAAAGCAAGTTTAAATTCTTTTATTTACTGATCAAATTTTAAAAATAATCTAATAATAAATATTGAATTATAATATCTTTATTATGCGTATCGCTACTCATTAGTTCATTGAATTTTACTGCCACTTCTTCATTTAAAATCTGTTATCATAGTCATTGCATCAATTTTGTCTATTTTTAATTCCGAGAGGTAGTTATAAGAAATGGTTCATTACAATTAATAGACAACTAAACTCTAAAGATAAAAATGTATCTGTGCCATAATCATGCTTATTAATATTTTTATTTATTTTTTCAGCATTGTCAAAAATAAAGGCTTTTGATTTTAAAAAAAAGTTTATATACATGTTGAATTATAATATCCAATTTTTGCCACTTATGTTTTTCGAAGAGATTTGTAATTTATCGAGATCTAGAATCTGACGATTTTCAACATTTATCCACGTAACATTATTATCATAGTATCGACTAAATTCATTTTGACTAATTCAGATTTGCTTACTCCACGAAGACAAAATATGAGAACTCGTGGTTTTATAAATTCATCTTTAAATTATAATATTCTGTATAATAATAGCTGTCCAGTTCTTTCCATGAATAATTCTACTGGATCTCGTACTTTGTATAAAATATTGTTACCTTTTCGTAATTGTTTAAAAAATTCCTTTCCTTCTTCATATAGGTGAGGTACAAATCACCTTCTTTACCTTACAACCAATTTAAAATGTTTATTAAATACTTTTGGTTTTTAATTATACTTTCAAGTATTATTTCATTGGTTGATTTACTGTAAGTACAAAACAATTTAAAAAATCTTTTATTTTATCGACAAAAGTAAATTTACTAGATTCACAAAAAAGTCCTCTAAATTTTAAACGAAGAATCAGTTTAAATAAGTTCGTTTAAAATTAAAATGTTATCATTTTACTTTTAAATTATATGTGTATTTGAATTAAAATTCATGTAATCTTTACTGTGGAATGAAATAATTACGTATCAATTAAAAATTTGATTATTTTAAACAGATTATCCACTGACTGAAAAAGAAGAAAAGAAATAAAAGAAGAAATCGATTAGTTACAAAGAGATAGTCTCTTTAATTATTTTACAGTGATATAATATGTTAAACATATCATTATTATATTAATAATGAATTCAACACCTTCTATGTCTAAGAAAAATTTTATAAATCTTCCAAAGATTATTCTTTATAGTAAAGATGTTTAACACATTTACTTAAAAAACAATTTTCAGTTTAAATGTAAATGAAAAATGTAAATATGCAGTCAGATTTAATGCAGAAGACATCAAATTCTTATAAAATAAATATGTTAAAAGAGCTTTACTGTGAGTGTAAATTGTAGAATTTGTAATTTTTGCTTTGATAATGGAATGATACTATTAGTGAAATTGTGAAATAGTGCTTGTAGTGAATTACCATTATTAATACCAAAAATATCATTAGTATCCTCTATTTTACGAACTTTAATATGAGTATTTTTAAAATTTTTATAATCTAAATCAATATTTGTAAAAGCCATTGCACCCACAATCAAATCACTTTAAAAGAACTTTTTTTAAAACTCATGTAAAATGAGAAGTACTTTATTAAACTGTAGTCACCGCCATACTTTATTATGCTTTCGCATTTATATATTCAAGTACTAAATCACCAAATATTTCAACTTCTTTGATTTCTGCGTACCTAACCGGAAAGAACACTTACGCGAGATACATCGATAAAAAAAACAGCATTAATATTTTTAACTGATAAATATTTCCATGAATTGGATTTATTTTTTTATCTGTGTTTTTCGTATCAATGTTTATATATATTCTTTTTTGATGTAATCGCTCAATCGTAGTATTGATCACAAAACAAATTACATTAAGTACTTCAACATGCCACAATTCTAATTAATATTTAGCCAAGATGTTAAAACAGTGATACAGTAGTATCGAGTCCAATATTCTATTTTTAACAAAAGCTATTTTAAAGAACAATTTGGTTTGTCAATTCTGAGTTCGTATCACTTTTGCCTTTTTATTTTTCTTGAAAAAAGACAATTGCTCTATCCAAAAATATACATAAAAGTAGTAATAATACTTTTACGAAGACTTCTTATGAGATATTATAGACTTTTCCAAATTACTACGAATTTAAAAAGAAGAATTGAATCATCGATTGTTACTCAAAAGATACCTCTCTTGTATTATAATGTTTTCATTTCATTTTTTGCATTCTAGTTTATATTATTTTTTGATAGCAAATATTTACGCTTTACCTCGTTGTATAATCTCCCGAAGAATTATAAGCAAAAAAGTTTTCTTCCTGCATCTATTTTGAATAACTAAAAAGTATATATCCTTAAACTAAACGTATAGACATAATAACTAAAATGCAATTTTAACTAAAAAATTGACAGTTCCAACCGACCCTCCACCCACCACACCACATTTTCCCAAGCCAAAGAGCACTTCCAAAAAAGAAAAAACCCAACGTCCACCCTAATTTATTTATCCAGCTCCCGTCTCTCCTCTCAACCTCGCCTCTCGCTCTTCTCTCTCCCCCAGCCCAGAGCCGAGAAACGGATAAACGCCGTGAAAAAAGAGCCGCGCGACCGACATTATATGTGGCATTAACATACAAAGTATGTCAGAGTCCCAACGCAGCTCTCCGCGGCCTCTAACGTAGCCTCGCGCCCGCCGCCGCTTTCGCATACTTACTCCGGCCGCTCTTTCTTTCTCTCTGCGTGCGCGTCTTTTTGCCCGTGCGTGAAACTCGCGGCGGAGAGGAGAAAAAAAAATAAAGAGGAGCGTATATAGCGACGCGACGTCGTCCGAGACTGCATTCGACTGCGGAGCAAAAGAAGAAGCTTATACGGCTGTCGCGGAGATCGGGGGACGGGCGTGGGTGCATCGATGGCGCGATAAGCTTGGGCAAATCAAAGATTTTAGTCTTGCTGGAGGTGGCTGTGCGATGGGTGATTTGAAAAAAACTGTTTTCCTTGTGTTGTTGCTCTGTGTGTTATATAGTTTTGAATGGATATGGCGATAGTTTCGAATTAATTTTTTGCCCGTTTATATTGAATAATTGAAAGCGAAAAATGAGATCAGGCAAAAAGAGATAATCGATATTTATGTACGCGGGGATCTCGATAAATAACATTAGAGCCGTAAGTACCTATAACTGGAGGTACCCGCAGCATCGGAAATGCAACGAGTAAAAAAAGGTAAAAAAAAAAACTCGCCCCTCCGCGAGGACTAAAACCGGGAGAAGAGAGTGAGGGAGAGAGAAGAACGGGAGCGCACAAGAAAGAGCGAAGGAAAAAGCTCGCCGCGAAGTGAAGTGAATCGATGGCCAAGCGAGAGAGAGAGAGAGAGAGAGAGAACGAGAGGGAGATGAAAAAAGGAAGATCGGTAGCAGCCATGAATATAAAGAGCGCGAGAAAAGGGATAAAGGTGGACAACTAGGAAGAGAGGGCATAAGGGAGCCCGAGCGGCAGAGAGAAACGAAAGAAAGGAGAGCGCGCGTACGTCTCTCTCTCTCTCTCTCTTTCTCTCGTTCGCTCTCGGTATATGTGTGTGTGTATATAAGAAAAAGTAAAAGATGAATAGGAAGAAGAGCGGGAGGGCGACCCACAAGACACAAAGCGCGTTTACGCTATATATCCCCGGCGAAGCGACTCCTCTCTCTCTCTCTCTCTCTTTCTCCGGCAAAAAGGAAAAATCACGCACATAAAACGCCGTGCGGCGAGATTCCCCCGCGCTGAGCGCGTGTCGCCGTATATACGGCCGCCTAGAGGACTCCCGGTCGCTACCGAGCGCAAGCTTATCGCTCCCGACGATATTATATACGATTTTGTCGCCGAGAGAGAAAGAGAGAGAGCGCCGAGGATGTATAGATTTACGGCGCGCGTGCGGCTTTTGACTTTTCGCTTTTGAGAAACGTGACTTTTGAGATTGCCGATTTATGGGGTGGCGTCGCCAGATCGAGAATGGTTCTATGGCTATGGTGTTGAAATGGTCTGTATATGAGAGGTTTGCTATAGAGTTGAGTTGAGGATAGTTTATGAAGGGGGTTCGTTTGAATTGAGTATAGTTTTGGATTATGAAAGGTTTGATGGAAAAATCTTGGGAGGAGTTCAAGTTCACTTTATTTTTATCAATTACGCAGCTTTTAGATGGAGCAAAAAGGAGTTGTTTACATTTTCAAAAAAGTTGAAAAAAATTAAAATTCATAACGACTCATAAGATTATCGACTAAAACTTAATAAACTCCACGTTCTCTACAAGCTACCTGAAAACGTCGATAATAGATTCAAATAATCAGCAACTTGCGCAAGCCGCATTAACAATGAACCGCTCGCGTCGCGCCACATCAACATATTTTTTCCTCAGCTTTATCTCTTTCCTACATCCATTATTACCCCGTTTCATTTGTTTGCGGTCTCCCGCAACTCCACTCCTCTCCCCTCTCTCCCATCTTTAGCGCCGCTAAACTACCAATCATTTTTTTTGTCCACTCGATCTTTTGCATATTCGATTCATCGTCTCTCCTACGATATAAATCCACAATCGTCGGCGGATCATAGGCGAAAAATGAACGTTTAAATTAGAAGCGGCGCGCGGGCCCAGCGCTGAAACTGGTCCGGCGAATAATTAGATGCGTTTTAACGATCGCCCGATGAATCTCGTGGAGATGCTATCGGCCAAGCGCGCGCGGCCCGCCGAGCGAGCGCCGATTCTTTTCGATCGACGCGCCCGATTGCGCGCTCTTTCGAAGTCCAGGCTCTTTTAGGGGACGCTGGAGAGGATCCTTTTTTTTTTGTTTTCGTCGTTTTTTCAGAGGGAGAGCGGAGCGAGGCTTGAGGCGGCTCGGAATCGCGACTAATATACGCGAAAACGATTATCGAGGAGATAAGGTTTAAACGTGAATTTGAAATTATTAAAATAAACAAGGGACGCTGTTGTTCGGTGGGTTAACTTTATAATTGAGGAAAATTTAAGTTGTGGTAAATACTTGACACGTTTTTTTTAAAGAAATTCAATTTACTTGAAGCACGTAATTTGAAATTGTTTAAGTAGTTTCAGACGAGATTAACAAGACCTCATATATGGTCGGTTAAAAGGAAACAGGTTTTTTGTCGTTGGTGCACTAAAAAATGTGATTACTCAGGTGGGAATTAGAAAAATGATAGTTAAGCTGTCAGCTAAAAGATGTACAATTTATTTAAGTGATGCTATTTTTTATTAACCTTTAATTTGAGAATTCAAATTTAGAGATTAAAAAAATCTATTTCTAATTTCTATTGACACGTAAATATTTATGTAAATATTAATATGTTAATGAAATATACTGTCGAATTATAGCATCTCATAATGTTCGTTTAAATTATCACTTTTCTCAACGTTTATACAAGTAAAATCTTTTTCCTTATCAACCAACGATATTATGATTCAATGTTTCTAATTATGTTTTACTCTACTTTATAATTTTTTATCTTGTTTTTATAAAAATTTTAGTAATTTTTTAAAATTTTAATGTCACTTTTGAAACTATAATTAAACTATAACTAAATTAGTAAATTGTTTAATAAATAAATCTCTAATAAGAAATATAATTAAATAATATAATTTAATATAATTAATAATAAAGCTTAATCATAAATTAACAAAATCATTAATCCTTTTCAAATGAGTATTTATTTTATGTGTGTATTTCTATATACAATTTATTTTATATAATTCAACACTTCATATAAAATGTTATCACAAAACAAGAAACACTATATGTAGTTATCTTTACACCTGAGCTACGCGTTACATGTGTATACTTACAAAACTTTTAAAATGTAAAAAATTCGTAGAATTATAAAAATATTTTTAAAATTTCAAAAGTATTTCTTATCACGTTCGCGATTAAGTGAAGTACATACTGCTATTTTTTTTTTTTTTTTAATAAAATGTTTAAAAAATAAAATATTTTTCCTAAAATTCTAACAGCAACATCAAGGTGTTCCTGCTTATTACACATAAAAACTAAAAATTGCAAATATTGCACAACAAGAAAAATCTAACATATAATTTCTGCATAAAGTTATTAAAAACTAGATCTGAATTTCAAATACTCTACATAAATATTCTTTCAAATCTCCTTACTCACTTAGATCTATTAATTCGAAGTAAATAACCTTTTGAAGAAAGCACTCCTCGACATCTTAAATGTACTTGATAGCGTGCAACCCAATTTAACTCAACATCTTCTCCAAAAAATTCTGTTAGAGGTTCCTTTGTTAAAATGGCTGAAAAAAATTTCATAAATTAAAAACCAAACATTTTTACTAACAAAAGAATTAAATGAGTTGTTTTATAAAATTTATTACCCGTATACTAATGTTCGAAATTAAAAAAAAAAATTGTATATAAAGTTTAAAGAATATTAATAAAATACTAAATTCTTATCATTATCTTTTATAATGATAATCTTTTTGTAAGAATTATAGTATTTGAATGAAACTTAGTTTTATATTAAATACTTTAATTAAATAACTCACGATTAGGATCACTGTGTGTTAATAGTTGGATATCATTTTGTTTTGTAAATTCTTGAAGCGCAGGTGGTACAACACAACAAGTAGCAAGATTAATTTGAATTATATTAGGCTTTACCTGAAATGAATTAAGAAATATTAATAGTCAATGAATGCCAAGCAAAATATTTGTCTTAAAATTTAAACTAGAAATATATTACATTTGCCCAATTAAAAAGTTGTATGAACTTTTCTGTATCCATGTCACTGACACCAATACTAGTTAATTTTCCAAGTTTAAAATATTCTTCAAGTACAGTCCATAAGCGTTGCAATGAAGGCAGTATATCCTCTGTATTGTCTTGCTTGTTAAGAACTATTACCAAAGATTCTATTGCATCAGTTTTCAGAACTTTACATACTGCAATTTAAAGTTAAATTATTGTTTTAAACATAAAAATGAATTAGGTTAAGATTTAAAGTTTAAAAAAAAAAAATAAAGATAACAATTAATGAACATTACCTTGATCTACAGCTTCTTTTAAGGATTCCGAATCTGAGTTAGATAAAAATATTTTTACAGTAATTTTCATTTCTTTTCTATCCACATTTTCAGAATTGATATCTACTCCATTACCCTGCAAAAAGAACCCTATTAGCTTTATAATATCATTACCATTAAACTAGAGAATAAAAATTTTAAAATCACATGATAACTTACAATACTCGAAGAATCTCCTTTTTTAGAATTTTCCGATGTTATCTTAATGGCTTCGATTAACTAAAAATGAAAATTCATTATGAACACCATATGATGACATTATTGAAACTGACATTGCAGCCACTGAACCATATAAAATCAAAATTAACCAGAACTTACTTCATCTGTTGAATTCAGCCCAGCTTTCTTCTTAAGCTCATTCAAAGAAAGGATATTTCCTGTACTGTACAAATACTTGTCTGACAGCATGATTTCAAAGGTAAATAAAATGTTTTTCTCCGCTGCACGTGAAATACTTATATACTTGAACGTGATCGAAATCAACCTTCTTTAGCTGAAAGTGGAAATGACTTGCAGGTCTTATCAAAACTAGACGATTCTCTTCACTAACTTGAATTTAATACTGTATTAGTAACCTTGAAAAAGACACTTGTCGCGCGTATCCTGTACAGTATCGATAAGCAGTCGCGCGTAGAATATTGAATGTTTCTAGCTTACATTAGTTAAAGAACTCGTGTTTCTACGAATCAGCTGATTCGTAGTAAAGCCGTAAAAAAATAGCCTTGAAAAAAACAGGATTTTAAGCTCGCGTGCCGCTCTTAGAAACTGTCAGATTATTTGCAGTTTTGCTTTTATGATTTTTTAGTTAATATTCTTGAAAAAAATATATAAAATTCAAAAATATATTATTTTAATATTAAATGTTTATTCTATATTGTTGATTTTGTTATTGGAATGTGAAAAGTGGAAGAACAACAAGTGCGTACTACAGCAGCGCCTCTTTGATCGATAACCGTTTTAAAACTAAATTTTTATTCTTTTTTAAATTTACAGTTTTTTAAAATTTCGTAACATTTAGTTGTTTATGTACGGGATTTAGAAATAATTGATTTAGTTAACTAACAATTAAAACAATGAAGTACAAAAATTAAATGTCCCCACACAATCGTTTCTGAAAAAGCGCGAAATTTAAATGCAACTACGTCAATACAACTACTTCAACATTAAAAGATATAATAATTGAATAAAAAAAAAATTAATTTTTTTTCGTTTACCATTAATTTTCTGATGTATTAATAAACCATAAAGTAAAAGTTAATTTATAACATACAAAAATAATTTAAAATTATCTCCAGCATTTAATGTTTGAAATAAAATAAAACATTATTCAAGTATAGGCGTATAATAAAATATTCACCACAAACCAATTAGTGCTTACGTTAATAATAAAAATTCACGTTCTAACAACTTTGACTGCACTATGGAAATGAAACTTGGAAAAATTCAGCTGTAGTATAGGTAGTGCAGTGGCGCACGCGCATCATATTTACCGCTATTACGCATTTGTTGCTCGTCATTCGGTAATCAGAAATTCATAGAATAAATACGTAGAGCTGCGATAACAATAGTACTCTGCTCGTCTACAGAAATACTAATAAAAGAAACCGGCTTTTTGCAGCTTCCGCAATTCTTTGAAATTTAACAAAATGCCTGTTGATATTCCTGGATTCGCTTACGCAGCTGCCGTGGCAGCCGGTGGAATTTTGGGTTATGTGAAATCCCGTAAGTCAATATTATTATTCTACTGGAAACAAATAAGATCGACTATTGATGTATTATTGCAAGTCTGGCATTACTCTACTGTTTCTACTGATTATTTCCTTTTATTGCCTAATAATATCGAAATTCGTGAGAAAATGATAATGCGTTGCTTATTTTTATGCAGTAATAAAGAAATTGAACTTTTTTTCAGATTCCATTCCATCACTAGGTGCAGGACTTTTGTTTGGCTCTATCTTAGGGTACGGAGCATTTCAAACATCTCAAGATCCCCAAAATTATGGAGTCATACTTGGAAGTAGTGCAGCACTTGGGGGAATGATGGGCTATCGCTTTTATAATTCAGGAAAAATTATGCCTGCAGGACTTATTGCTGTGATAAGGTAATGAATCTTGTTCTCATTTTTCTTTTTATAGTACTTTTAGTATAACAGTAATATAAATTTTAATTGAAAATTTGTAACTGTTTTCTAAATTTAAAAATTTTTGTTTTAGTGCAATCATGGTGGTGCGATATTCAATGAGAGTCTTTCAATCTTCAACACCTGTAAAAATGCAGTAGAGCTAGCAATGTAAATGGCTTTAAACTTACTTTTAATTTTAAACATTTTATATATAAGTAATTAAATAATTATTATGTGGGTGATATATATTTATGGTACAATTTAAAAAAATAATTGTAATAACTTTTAATAAAAAAAATTATTATACAAGTTGTATGAATTTATTGTTAAGATCTAAATATATACTAATAATGATACACTGTATAGACTTACATACAACAAAATAATTTGCTGCTATATTAATATTACAAAATCTTTCATAAAATTAAAACACTGTTCTATAAAAATAGCACATAAACAACACTTATTTATGTGGCTGCCTGTTGTTCTTTTTCTTGAGCCTGTTCAGCTGCTTTTGCTTCTTCAGCATCTCGAGCGGCTCTGCTTCTCCAAGCAGCGATATAACTTCTCGGATGAATAGGAAGAATTCCAGCGATTCCTAATATTTCAAGGAGACTTGGGGACATTTGTGCTCCTTGGCCTATCCAATGTTGCAATCTTTCAAAGTTAATAGCTACAAGTCTTTCATTTCTAGAATTTAGACATTCATCAAAGCTACCAACTTGTTCTACCACTGGTTTTCTTTTTGGAGTTGTTTTTAGATCCTGCACAACAATGTGATAAAAAGGTCTGTTTGTACAACCGTACCTAAGGAGCCTTATAGCTTTTTTGTACTTGGTTGTAACACCAATGCCAGAAGCAGGAAACAAAGGCATTCGCCGCATGTTTGCTGTTATTTATTTAACAGTGCTTTATAAAAACTTTTATATTTTATGTAATATAATAACCTACAATAGGAATTATTCTGTATGTAATCTTCAATCTTCTAACAGGTCATGCTCTATAAACAAAAATAAAGAAATCCCATTCAATCAAATGTCCAAACGAAAAGTAATTTATACTTGATTTTAATTTACTGTCAATAAAAAAATATAAGTTATACTTACTTTACCAAAAACTTTCATTCTGCTCTTACACTTAACCTCACTCACATGCACATATATGTGAATCGGCTTATACACGATTATACATATACGATATACGTATATAGTAAACACGCGCGGGAGTCGGCGCATGCTTGAAAACAATGGCGGAACTCCATGCGGTCTGCACTGACAGTGCAAGTGAAACGAAATTAAAAGCTTTGGAGGAGAAGCAAAAAATCATAGACCGAGAACCGTTTCGTCGTATGAAAATCGACGATGCCGGCTGTCTGGACAGCATCGAGGGCAGGGAAATTTGCGGAAAATGTTACAAGTCGCGGAAATTCTTTTGTTACTCCTGTTACTCTCCGGTGATAGACCAGAAGTATATTCCAAGGATAAAGGTAATTTTTGAGTATTTTTTATTTTTTATTGTTTGTCGTGTTAGATATAATCGTCTAATAATTTGAAAAGTTGTAAGTTTGTAGTGCAAAGTTATATTCTAACCTGAAAATACTCTATTTCGTTTCTTATTATTACATTATCTTTGTTTTTGATAATGTTTTATTAAATTTTTTGAATTTTCAGTTACCTATCAAAATTGACATTATTAAACATGTTCAAGAAATTGATGGTAAAAGTACAGCTGTTCATGCAGCAATCATTGCTCCAGAGGATGTCAGAATTTATACATACCCAGACTTTCCTGAATTTTCAGAAACAGAAAAGGTAAAAATCAATTCTGTTTAAAAAATCATGCATTTTATTTAATAATTAAAATTGTCATTTAATTATTATTCTCCAGCCAGTGCTTATTTTTCCTAGTAAAACAGCAATGAACATTGAAGATCTTTTTATAAGAAGGGTAGAAAAAGGAAATGAAACTATTGAAGAAAAAATAAGTAACGAATTTCCTATAACCAGAGCTGTTTTTATAGATAGTACATGGCACCAAACAAAGTCAATATATAAGGACCAAAGATTAAGAGGTTTGGAAATGGATTTATTATGTTTGCTTTTTTATATTTAATATTAAACAAATTAAAAAACTAGAAAATTTTTTTTTTATAAATTCTAGACTTACCTTGTGTTATATTAAAATCTCGAATTTCACAATTCTGGAGGCACCAGAAGAAAAGTCCAAGATGGTACTTGGCAACAATAGAAGCTATTCACCAGTTTCTTGTAGAATTACACACAAGTGCATTTGGAGAAATTGAGAATTATGCAGAATTAAATGATAGGTTGTTAAATAATGATGAAAAAAGTATTATAAAGGAGTCTGATTTGTTCAAAGCTTATAATGGTCAATATGATAATTTGTTATACTTTTTTAAATATATGTATGAAAAAATTCATCTCATATATGACCATGATAAATTATGGGCATATAAGAGGCCTCTAATTTAATGCTGTGATATAAAAAAAATTATTTTTATAGTTACAATAAATATTTTTTAATTAAGTTAAAATGGAGTGTTATCTATTTTTCTACTAAGATAATGTTGGTTAAACAAAACAAATGACATCAAATTTTTTTCTAACCAAAAATATATAAATTGTTCATACTTACAATCTTCTGATTTCAAAAATACATAATACACTTTTGATAAGACAAATGAAATTTAAAAACAATCATGGAAAATTCTAGAAAAGGTAATTTGTACAAATTATTGACAAAAATTAATTATTAATTAACAAATACATGTCATTCATTTCAGAATCAAATGTTTTAAGTGCTCAAAATAGTACTGAAGGACAATTTTTACAACAAGTCAAAGAGTGCCAACATCATCTTGATTGTATGGAAAAATTATTTTTTGAATTTCAAAAAGTGCCAGAAAATGAAGAAAAACAATCAGAAAAGTCACAATCTTCATTGAATGATACTGATCAATCATCTGATAAGAATAATAAATTAAGTAGCAGTCTTCCAGATATTCAGATGTTAATGCAAGAATTTGAGGCTCAAGTGAATGCTAAGAGTAAATTTGTGGAAAATGATAGTGCAATATCACAAAAAGAATCCCCAGTAAATGTTCAAGTAGAGTCAGTAAATAATGACAATATTCTTTTGCCTTTGACATTTGTTATACAAGTTCCAAATAGCATAGTTGACTCGTTGAAGAAAAAAATCACTGATGAATATTTTCTGTTGTCTCAATATTCAGCAAATAGAATACTCAAATCAAAAAATAAAACACGAATAGTTTCCTTATTCCAAAGATTATTTAGAAAGAAGAAAAGTCATAAATCAAGTATAATAAACACCAAAGTTTCTCAGAATGCAGAACTTTTGCAATTATTTCATCAAAAAAATCAAGAATTTATCACTAATTCTGTTCTAAATTCAAATACCAGCAGTTCAAGTTGTAAATCATCAGCAAAAAATAGTCATTTTACAGAAAAATATTCCATTAGTGGAAATTTGAGTGGTATAGATGTAGAAAGTAAATCAAGTAATTCTACTGAAAATCCAACTTTAATATTTCCAATCACTTATAATTTTGATGAGAAATCATCTAAAACAATAAAACCAAGTTTAACAATTCAGCATCAGATAATACCACAATCTAATTCAAATCCATATTCACATTCTGTAAAGGTCGTGAATGATATGCCAGTTCAATGCTCAATTGATTCTTCAAATACAATTAAAAAAGAAACAGAAAGTTGTGAAAAAAAGAAATTGGAAACCACAAAAAAAGAAGAATCACAAGTTACAGAAATTCTTCTTGAAAAATTGATTAAAGCTTTATTAAAAACTACAGAGAGATTAAATAGTTTAGAAGTAATGAAAACTATTGTGGACAATATAAGTGAAAAAGAATTGAAAAATAGGAAATTTAATCAAGATAATAAATGTACTAAAATCAAAAATAGTAAACCATTAAAAAGTACAAATCATTCAATGCAACGAAGTATAGCTGAAAATAGATTGAGAGAGTCAAAATCACTAAATAAAAATATGCAAAAGGTATGTTATTTTATTAAATTAATCCCTCCTAGTACATTTTATATATTTAATCCTCGGTTTAATTTTTTAATTTACTGATTACAATAGATACCCAGAAGACTATCCAAGCTCAGTGTCTGTTCATTATCTGGCAGTTTAACAAGTGATGAAGAGTTGTATAAAAGTCCATTCACTATCAAAGGAAAGAACCTTCGCAAACATACAAGGTGTAACTCCCCTTCCATGTTAAATTACCTTGTTTGTCAAAGTGAAAGGGATATTGATCAAAAGACTCATTCAAGTGGAATTATTAAGCCTTGAAAATTATAAATTTTGTCAGTTCAAAGAGTCCCCTGTTAGGCAAAAAAAAAACCTTTGTTTTAGCCAAATTGAATATCTTGTAAAAGTGAAACATTTTTTGTACCAGGTATTTTTATAACGTGTATTTTATCATACTTTTGTACTAACAATTTTATTTATTACAAGTTTACAAGATTTTGTAAAATGTAATTTTATATTATATTTATTTATAATAGAGTATTTTGTCAAACAGAGTGCCTAGCATGTTAAAATGATCTCAATAAAGTAAAAAAAGAGAAAACGCATTTTTTTATTTAAAAATCCTCTAAAAATTATGCTTTCAATTTATCCCTTAATGATAATCATAAATCAAATAAAATTAAAACCTATTATCATAAGTATTCCGAAACTCCGAAATAAATTTCCCTAAAAATTCTCAATCCCAAGGTGTATCAAGACGCAATCCCAGCCAAACGTTTTTCCTAAACCCAAAAAAGCCAGACCCGGCGCGCGTGTCTTATCAAAAATCGAAGCGCCTTGACCCGCATCTCAGTCGATCCGGAGCCCGCGCGGCTGCAGCAGCTCCGAAAAATTCGATTGATCAGCTGAGAGAGCTCCGGCTGCTCGCACAGTAACGTCCTTTAAACGCCCCCTCCACCCTCTCAAGCATCCATCCACACACACACATACCCACACCTCCTTACATTCTCTCATCGATATCCAGCACATACAGCCACAACCTAACTACGCAGCCTCTTCCCTCGAACTGTACTAAGCGCGAGTCATCACAGAGCGAGTGACAGAGCAGAGCAGCAAGAGCGAGCGTCGCGAAGATAGAGAGAAGAGAAGAGAAGAGAAGGCAACAAGGGGAAAGAGCCGTTTCTGGCATAATAAGCGATGCTCCCGCGCGGCGGCCAAGCGGCGATCGAACGCCCGAGCGCCGAGCTATCGTCGACAATAATAACATGACGAACGCGAGCCGAGGCGAGAGAGAAAAACAGGCAAGCGCAGCAGCAGCAGTAGCCAGGTTATGTCGTCGCCAGCATCGGAGCAGCCCGCCGAGGCCATCAGCTGCAGCCTCGAGGAGCTGGTGCACCTGTGGCGCGGCGCCGACAAGCTGGACGTCAGCTTCGCCGATCGGCTGGACGCTCCAGTGGCCAAGTTCGTCAGCTGCGCCGAGCGCTTCGTCTTTGTCAGGACGACAAAGTCGGGCCTCTACTACGGCGAGATCAGCAACGCCAGCAACAACAACGCCGAGGGCTGCGGTGAGCTGGCCCAGCAGACGCGCCTGGAGCTCAGGAGGACGCAGTTCAGTGCCCAGGACGTCGCGGCTAATGGTCAGCATGTCTACGTTGTCAGCAGCGCGGGCCTCGTGCAGAGGATCGATCCGAAGGATCTGGCTGTGATCGATACGATTGCACTGAAGGAGGATATTAAGTACTGCAGTCACGGGTGAGAGACGCGGGTTTTTTTGGTTTCGGGGGGCGTTTCTTTGACGAGGAATAGTGCCTTTTGTTTGCGTGGGTTTATCGCTTTTTTTAGGAGTTTTTAGATGATGGGCTGGGGGAATGATGTTTCGAAACGAGTTTGGCGCGTTTGTTTTGAGTAGCTTTTGTTGGGAGGGATAAGAAATTTGACGGGTGTTTATAATTGTACGCTGATATTTTATCTTGAGATAGTGTCAGTTTAATTTTATTCGCTATCTTTGCATTAATTGTCTTGGGAGTTTTTTTTGGTAAACTATAAATTATTCCATGTAGTTTTATGCAAATTTAAATTGAAATTTTTTACTTCTTAAAAATAAAATTTGTTTTTTATTATAATGTAAACAAAGAGGTAGTAAGTCAACAGCTGATTGGATTCTGTCTATTTATAAATTTGTTTTGTTTTTTAAAAGTTATTTAAATAGTTCTAAAAAAAGAGATTGGATTGATTAAAAATATATTTTATTATTATTAACATTTTAATTTTGTTTAATAATTCTTTGAAGATATTCTTAGTCAATTAGTAATTAAAATTCTTTGAACTTTACAACAAAGAAAGATAATTTTTATCTAGAATAAGTAACAGCTATCTTTTTATTTACACTACATATGTTTGTTTTAGGTGCAAGCAGGATAGTGATATTACCAAGGTAGTTGCAATAGCAGTCAACGATAGTTCTGCTTTATACATAACAGAGAATGGTCAGTTGTGGGCAAGTGGTGATCTGCCGCAAATTGACATCAAATCTCAGGAACCTAAGAAAGTATTTTTTTTCGATGGACGAATTGTCTCAGATGTAGCATGCGGATCTAATTTTTATGTAGTTTTAGTAAGAAAGATATCTAAAGTAACAAAAGAAGATACCGATAGTGAGAATGATGCGGAAGAAGTTTTTGTCAAATCGTGTTCGCAGTGCCTCAACAATGTTATGCCAAGTCCTATGAGTGTCACGTCGTCAGAAACAGGTCCTATGGGCATTAATGCTCAACAGTTCAGTGAAGGTCATTCCACAAACTCAATAAGTGCAATATCAAGTGCAAGTAAAGAAGATGTATTTCATACTATTGAAGAAGAGAAATTAATAACAAATTCTGTGAATTCGATGCTGAATGGTGAAATATGCATGAATGAAGTGATAGAGTCTGACAAAGAAGCAAAAAAGAATGTTATACTGATAAATACTGAAGCTGCAAGGCAATTTCTTACGAAACAATTATCTTGGGTTTCTTCCTATGGTAGTGCAAAAGATGAGTTACAAATGGATACAATTGATAATCCTGCTAGTCTCATCAAGCAAAATGTTTCAAACATGGCCAATTTAGTTTACGAAGGAGTCAAAACTGTAGGAGATAAAGTTGTAACACTTTCAAGACATGTTAGTGGTAGTTCTGATGTTAATGAAGTGAGAGACGATGTAAGTGATAATTTTGAGGAATTAGGTATAGAAGAATCAAAAAGAACTGCTGGCAGTTTGATAAACAGTTTACGTTATGATGAAATCCCTTGGTCATCCAGTCCAGGCTCATCAGAGCATGAATTAGTCCAACGCCGCTTGAGCGAAAGAATCAACTTGTTAATTCGAACTGGTAATAGTGCATTGTCAACTGAATTATGGACATGGGGAGATATTAAATATGGTCAGTTGGGAGTAGGAGATATTATTAATAGGCCTAGACCTCGTGAAATAACAATGCTAAATCACTGTGGAATCAAAAAAATTGCATGTGGAGCCTATCACACTCTTGCTCTCACTCTTGACGGTAGAGTTTTTACATGGGGCAGGAATAATTTTATGCAGGTAGCGCATTGTTCACAAGTTGATCAGAAATCTCCACAATTATTTTCTTCAAATTTTTTTATACATTTATCCCCAAATGAAAGAGCTAAAGACATAGCAGCTGGAAGTGATCACAGTTTGATAATGATGGACAAGAAATTATTTTTAATGGGAAAACACAGGTAAATATTTAAGAATATCTAATCACAAATATCATTATCTTATCTCTAATCAATTTCAGATCTTCTGGAGTAATGTCAACATTAGAAATACCGGAAATGAAGGATCACACTCTTAAAAATATTTTCTGCTCTGACACCTTCAGCTGTTGTACAATGACGAATGAATCAGTTAGCGCGATTTCTGAAGTACTGATAGAGGAACAAATATTTTTAGACGAAACGTTGTACGTTTATCAGAACTTGATAATTCCTTTTCAAAAGAAAGGTGGAGCCACACGCGAGCTAAATGTCTACGAAACTCTGTGTCGTTGTCATAAGGAGCTTCTAAGTGTAAATGTATTAAATGTCCGAAGTTTGTGGGATTATTACAACCACACAATTGAAGCTTACGAGGTCGCAATTGTTGCCAACGCGGAAGAGTACATCAGTGTTTACAAATCCTATTTGAATGCGATATGTGATATAATTGCTTTGGGTGGATTCGCACAAATTGCCAAGCTCATAGATGTTCTCCAAACGCTTTCTAATATTTTTAAAGATAAAGTAAAAGGAAAAGACGGAAATATTACCAATGAAGCCATTATTACTTTTGTGTTGCAGCATCCTTTGCAACACTTGAAAAGGTAAGCTTTTAAAATTTGAAATGTTTCAGTCAAGTTACTTTTATTCGTTTGAGATACCCTGCCTCAGCGAAAAACGAGCGCTCTTACTTACTCTTTGCTGAGACAGCATTTTAAATCCTATTCTGTTCCTGTAGAGTTTTAACAGTCTTAAAAACTTTCTAAATACATTTAGTGTCTCTTACTTGTTTGAGTTAAACATTAATCTAATAAATTCCAATTTCAGTTACGTAAATACAGTTAAAAAATTGACGAAACTAAACGAAGTTAATACGGGAATGGAGCAGTTACACGAAGCCTTAAACAAATGGGAATTAATTTCTAAAGAACAAACAAAACGTTTACAAGAAGCTGGCAGTACAAAAAATTTCTGGGAAGGATCCGGAAAAATCGTAGAACAATTTAGATCTCCCGAAAGAAGAATGATTAGAGAATCTCGTTCTCATCCCATCTCTTTATTTAATTCTGGTAGATTTTCATCGCATTGGTTTATTCTTTTGACCGATGTTTTCATTCACATCACAGGCACAACTTACACTGCACATCTTTTACCATTATTATGGGTCGAACTTTTACAAGACTCGGACACGATACAAGTACGTCATTTTTTTCTTAAAAGATGAATGAAATATTACTTATTAATACCAATTGTATTAACAAACTTCAGTATTTTGTCATGAAATTAAACACGTATTTACAAGATGTAATTATATGCTAGACAAAATACTACACTTTTTCTAATGGTATTTTTTATTTAAAAAGGTCTTTTTTTAATATTAAATTCAGTTATTTAACAAAAATTTTAGCTGAATTTTTTATGGAAATGAATCTAGAAATGTGTATTTTTAAACAAAAACTTTTTTGTAGAATGCCATATCAATAATCACTCCAGAAGACAATTTTATATTATATACTCCAACGGCAGCTGATCGCAGTGAATGGTTTCATGCTCTTCAAACCGCTATTAATAACAGCCTCCAGAGATCTGCTAGTCATACGCCTCCACAAGTTCGAACCGGCTCCTTTTCTTTTGTGAAACATGCCGTGTACAAAGATGCACATTATACTGGTACGCTATCATATTGAAATCCTTATAACTGAAAAGAATAGAAAAAAATATCTTTGTAGAAAAAAAATATAAAAAAAACTTTATACTTATATTCACGTTTTTCATAAGGTAAGTTGGGTGAAGACGCCATACTTAAGGGAAAATTTCAAATAAAATCTACACAAATTAAGTAAACTAAA